>JAPTMU010000238.1:259530-269530 GCA_028583405.1 Pogonophryne albipinna | reverse complement strand
TCCTCTCTGCAGACATTACACACACACACACACACACACACACACACACACACACACACACACACACACACACACACACACACACACACACACACACACACACACACACACACACACACACACACACACACACACACACACACACACACACACACACACACACACACACACACTTCCTGTCTCCTGCTGGGTCTCTGAACAATGGGCAGCTGCAGTTAAAAATAAAGTGTATCTGTATTTATTGATTTAGTTCTGCTCGTGGTTTCCTCCCAACACCAGCGTTTATATAAAATGACATCATTATGCAACACTCGCCTCCTATTGGCCAACACATTGTACGTGATTGGATTTGAATTGCCCTGTGTGTTAGTGAAGGATCTGCAGTACTCACCGCGGCCTGCAGAGGAGGAGGAGGAGGAGGAGGTGGTGGTGGTGGAGGAAGAGTTGCAGGAGGAGGAGGTGGTGGTGCCGGTGGAGGAAGAGGAGGAGGAGGTGGTGGGGGGGAGCAGACCCTCCATGTCTGCTGCACTGTGAGAGTGAGAGAGGCAGAGGGCGCTCATCGGCAGCAGCCCCTCCTGAGAGAGAGAAACAAGAGAAGAAGAAGAGAGGAGGACAGGTGAGAAGAATATCATTTCAAAACTAGAGAACGCAATTCCTGAAGAAATGCTTTATGCTGAAAAGCTGCCGCTGAGCTGCTATGCTGAAATGAAATGTGTGAGAAGAAAGTGAAGACTTGAGATTGAAATTAAACATGAACACTGGGGGCTTGAATGTGTGATGAGAGAAGAAAGTGAAAAGGCTTGGAAAAGCAGCAGAATATTAGAACTGCAAACTTCTGAACTAAGTTGATGGCGAATGACCTGTCGCCATGGCAACGGCATTTGATGACACCCCATAATACGCTTAGATGCATTGATGGCTGCATCGTTACCAAACCTGTGAAGTTCTGGGCTGTTTGGAGTATTTTCACTGAAGTTATGAGAAAGCCGTGTTTCAAGGCGAGCATTGTGTTGCCATGGCAACGGCATTTGAAGAACTCTCCAAACTGTCCCGTAGATGTCTTCAGGCTGGACTGTTAGCACGCTGCTATCTGAAGTCTGCTGCATGTCAGCTGGACTGTTAGCACGCTGCTATCTGAAGTCTGCTGCATGTCAGCTGGACTGTTAGCACGCTGCTATCTGAAGTCTGCTGCATGTCAGGTGGAGCGATGACATCATCGTGTTCCATTACACAGGTGTTTCTAGTTGAGCTAACGAGCTCTGTAGAGATCACAGGTTTCCATTGTTCTGAATGAGAGATAAACCTCTTACATGTGAACGTTTTGTGGAAGAACCGTAACAGATATCTGTGAAATTTCAAAACGTGAAGCATGTCAAGGAAGTTGAGTATCTGAAGTGTAATTTTTGTGTAGTTTCGGGTTAATAATGTGGCCTTTTTGGCAGTTTAACTAAAGGTGTGCGGCTGCTGCCGTGAGGAAATATCTGCCTGAAATTACAATGGGCTTTAATGGAGGCATGTTGAACGTTTTTCAAGCTACGAGATGTTTTCCTACGTTTGTCATGATAAATTATGTCTCAGGAATGTAGGGTTGGGGAATTAAGGCAGTTTAAAAAAAATATATGAAGTCACATTTCATGAATAATGTCAGAAAGATGTGTAACATTTTAAAGTTGGAATGAGGTTTCTGAGTGAAAGTATGAAGGAGCAGTTGAAGTCTGAAGATTTCTCCATTGACTTCCATGTTCAAATGTGATGCATTATTTGATTTCGTTGATCGATATCTGCTCTTGGATAAACTTCAGGGCATTGGCCTTTCTAATAATACAGTGTTATGGTTTAACTCGTACCTTCACAGTAGAAAGCAATGTGTGGTTGTTAATGGAAAACAGTCTGACCTGTTGATCCAACAAAAGGGTGTACCCCAAGGATCAACTCTGGGCCCACTTCTGTTCTCTATTTACATAAATGCTGTATCTTCTTGTCTCATTAATTGTTGTACTCACCTTTATGCTGATGACACTGTTATATATACATCCAAATCAGATTTCTCACAAATTCAGATCTCTCTCCAATCGGATTTTAATATCTTACAGGACTGGCTATCACACAATAAACTACTGCTTAACAAAACACAATCTTATACCATGGTCTTTGGTATCAGGCAGAAGCTCAGATCCAAACCTAATGTAGTAATAACATGTAAGGATGGCACTTCTCTGCTTACAGTTGATAGCTTTAAATATCTTGGTGTATGGCTAGACTCTGAACTTTCATTTAAACTACATATAAAGCATGTAATACAAAAAGTCGATTACGGAATCAGTGTTTTACATCGCTCTCGCAATTGTTTTACGCTCAGTGTCCGAAAGAGAATTGCTTCTCAACTTATTATTCCGATTATGGACTATTGTGATGTTGTCTAAATGCACATAAATCAGATCTTGCTCCACTCAACATAGCCTACAACAGACTATGCAGATTTGTTCTTGGTTGTCCTTTTCGTACAAATCACTGCACAATGTATAACCAACTGAAATGGCCTTCTTTAAATGTACGAAGACACACGCATTGGCTTTTATCTGAACTATCCCCCTTATTTAAAGCAGTGTTTTTACCCTACTCACCAAATCATCAAGTTAGACATTCTGTTCAGATGTATTTCTCTGTCCCTTCTGGATTGGCAGAAGAGCGTTCATGTTCAAAGCCCCAACTGACTGGAATACTTGACCTGCTGCTCTTAGATCTCTGTCATCATTGGGTTTGTTTAAACATCATCTCACTTCCAGCTGCTCTGCACTTCTTATAACTGATATTGATGAAACTGATTTGCTCGACTGTCTCAAATTGTAATGATTGTGTGCATTGCTTGAATTGTACTTAACAGACTGTTTGTGGTTTGTCTTGTTTGTCATGTTTTGCATTTTGTCTTTTTGTTTATGTCTGTCAGTTGTTGCTATTGTCGGGACCCCCTTGGAAACGAGACGGTGCATCTCAAGGGGTTTATCCCAATGAATAAACATTTCTATATATCTGTATCTCTGGAGTGAGGAAAGCTATGAATGAGAAAAGTCCGAGCCATCGATTCCCGAGCTGTTTGATGTTTGAACGGAGTCTCTGCGATGTGGAATGTGCTGCTGCGTCTGCTCTGATGAACGATGTGTTCATGTTTCAAAGTCATCAGGTATTTCAGAATATACGTTTCATTTGTTTCAATTAGTTCAATAATGTAAAAGTAAAAAATCAGCAAATAAAACGAAAACATCAAGAAATCTACAAGAAATACCTTAAACTTATTTGAAAAACCAACAAAAATATTTGAAAAAAACGACAAATATATAAAAACTCATAAAATATACAAACTTTAATCTCCAGTTCCTCTAAGTCAATAATACCGTCTCTCACCTGTGTGTGTGTAGTGTGTGTGTCTCACCTGTGTGTGTGTAGTGTGTGTGTGTCTCACCTGTGTGTGTGTAGTGTGTGTGTCTCACCTGTGTGTGTGTAGTGTGTGTGTGTAGTGTGTGTGTCTCACCTGTGTGTGTGTGTGTGTGTGTGTGTGTGTGTGTGTGTGTGTCTCACCTGTGCCGGTGTCGTGTCGGTGGTCCTCACTAAGCACCACCCTTGTCTCTCCACTGATCTCTCCACCAGCTCCACCGTCTGACCGCAGCGCACCCCGATCTCTCCGGCAGCGCCGGGGGAGAAATCCAGCAACACCACGACTAACTCACAGCCTCCGGACAGCTGGGGGGTGAGCGAATCAAACGCCTCCTCAGAACAGCATTTTAAAAGTATTTTAAATAGTATTTCTACCCAGTTAAAGACGTCCTAAAGGGTTAATACACCTCCTTCGAATGCACAACATATACAAGTATTTGTTATGTTCTTCCTCTCAGCGTGTGTGTGTGTGTGTGTGTGTGTGTGTGTGTGTGTGTGTGTGTGTGTGTGTGTGTGTGTGTGTGTGTGTGTGTGTGTGTGTGTGTGTGTGTGTGTGTGTGTGTGTGTGTGTGTGTGTGTGTGTGTGTGTGTGTGTGTGTGTGTGTGTGTGTGTGTGTCTCCTGGGATTAAAGGGTGTTTCCGTACAAATGCAACCCAGCTGTGAGCTGCAGCGTGGAGAGAGTAAAAACACAGGGTTAGTACTTCTACTGCAGAAATACTACTGAAAACTTCAGTCTGAGAAGTATAAACACTTAATACTAATGTTATTTAAGTAAAAGTACACAGGTTAAATCAGCTAAATGTACTTAAAGCACATTATTTAAATATGTATTATACTTACTGTCCTTAGTTTGGATTCAGCTGTAGATGACCCAACATGTCTCCTTCTTTCTAAAGAGTCCCTCTACGTTTGAATGTAAAGCCCGTGTTCCCCCGCTCTGAGCACAGGGCTGGGTCAGAGGTCACTAACCCCTCCCGCCCCACAGCAGGTAAACAAATGGAACGTACCTCAGAGCGACGCAGAGAGAAGTGAACGAGTTACAGAGGGGCGAGAGACTGAGGAAACTCCCCACACACACTCACTCACACACACCCCTCTGCACACACTCCTAAAGTTACTGCTCAGTTTTTATGTTGGGGAGTATATGTGTGTGTGTGAGATGGGTGTGTGTGTGTGTGTGTGTGTGTATGTGTGTGTGTGTGTGTGTGTGTGAGATGTGTGTGTGTGTGTGTGTGTGTGTGTGTGTGTGTGTGTGTGTGTGTGTGTGTGTGTGTGTGTGTGTGTGTGTGTGTGTGTGTGTGTGTGTGTGTGTGTGTGTGTGTGTGTGTGTGTGTGTGTGTGTGTGTGTGTGTGTGTGTGTGTGTGTGTGTGTGAGAGAGGGGTGTGTGAGAGAGGGGTGTGTGAGAGAGGGGTGTGTGTGGGTGTGTATGTGTGAGAGGGGTGTGTGTGTGTGTGTGTGTGTGTGTGTGTGTGTGTGTGTGTGTGAGAGGGGTGTGTGTGTCTCTGTGTGTGTGAGAGGGGTGTGTGTGTGTCTGTGTGTGTGTGTGTGTGTGTGTGTGTGTGTGTGTGTGTGTGTGTGTGTGTCTCTGTGTGTGTGTGAGAGGGGAGTGTGTGTGTGTGTGTGTGTGTGTGTGTGTGTGTGTGTGTGTGTGTGTGTGTGTGTGTGTGTGTGTGTGTGTGTGTGAGAGGGGTGTGTGTGTGAGAGGGGTGTGTGTGTCTCTGTGTGTGTGTGTGTGTGTGTGTGTGTGTGTGTGTGTGTGTGTGTGTGTGTGTGTGAGAGGGGTGTGTGTGTGTGTGTGTGTGTGTGAGAGGGGTGTGTGTGTGTGTGTGTGTGTGTGTGTGTGTGTGTGTGTGTGTGTGTGTGTGTGTGTGTGTGTGTGTGTGTGTGTGTGTGTGTGTGTGTGTGTGTGTGTGTGTGTGTGTGTGTGTGTGTGTGTGTGTGTGTGTGTGTGTGTGTGTGTGTGTGTGTGTGTGAGAGAGTCTGAGAGGGGGGTGTGTGTGTACCTTGTCACTGTCTGCAGTGTTCTGGGAGGTTCTGGAGGCGATGGACACCGTGTCAGGCTGACTGCTGGCGTCTCCAAAACTGTCTGCGTCCTCACTCGTCTCCCTGAGGTTGAGACAGGTAGAGACAGACGGGTGGGGGGAGACAGGTAGAGACAGACGGGTGGGGGGAGACAGGTAGAGAGACAGGTAGAGACAGACAGGTAGAGAGACAGGCAGGTAGAGAGACAGGTAGAGACAGACGGGTGAGAGGAGACAGGTAGAGACAGACGGGTGGGGGGAGACAGGTAGAGAGACAGGTAGAGACAGACAGGTAGAGAGACAGGCAGGTAGAGAGACAGGTAGAGACAGACAGGTAGAGAGACAGGCAGGTAGAGAGACAGGTAGAGACAGACGGGTGGGGGGAGACAGGTAGAGAGACAGGTAGAGACAGACAGGTAGAGAGACAGGCAGGTAGAGAGACAGGTAGAGACAGACAGGTAGAGAGACAGGCAGGTAGAGACAGACGGGTGGGGGGAGACAGGTAGAGAGACAGGTAGAGACAGACGGGTGGGGAGAGACAGGTAGAGGCAGACAGGTGGGGGGAGACAGGTAGAGAGACAGGTAGAGACAGACAGGTGGGGGGAGACAGGTAGAGAGACAGGTAGAGACAGACAGGTAGATGCTGCTTACTACAAACTCTGCAGCCCCTTCACAATAAAATCCCTCTAGCTATTTCAAAATATAACCCTTTTTCGCACTTTAATATTTAAATTGATAATAGTGTGTGTGTGTGTGTGTGTGTGTGTGTGTGTGTGTGTGTGTGTGTGTGTGTGTGTGTGTGTGTGTGTATGAGTGTGTGTGTGTGTGTGTATGAGTGTGTGTGTGTGTCTGACCTGCGGCTGATGCTACGCTGCCTCCCCAGCGTTGGGTTGGGGGTCTTGGGGAGGGGGATGGGTTCCCTCAGAGCCCCCCTCAGGTGACCCCTCCTCTCCTGGATCACCTGGCGGATGCTGCGGACCCACTCCTGCTTCAGCTCCAGGGACGCCGCCTGGGGGGGGTGACCTCGTTAGTGTGTCGTCAGGTGACCTCGTTAGTGTGTCGTCAGGTAACCTCGTTAGTGTGTCGTCAGGTAACCTCGTTAGTGTGTCATCAGGTAACCTCGTTAGTGTGTCATCAGGTAACCTCGTTAGAGTGTCGTCAGGTAACCTCGTTAGTGTGTCGTCAGGTAATATCGTTAAAGTGTCGTCAGGTAACCTCGTTAGTGTGTCGTCAGGTAACCTCGTTAGAGTGTCGTCAGGTAACCTCGTTAGAGTGTCGTCAGGTAACCTCGTGAGTGTGTCGTCAGGTAACCTCGTTAGAGTGTCATCAGGTAACCTCGTTAGTATGTCGTCAGGTAACCTCGTTAGTGTGTCGTCAGGTAACCTCGTTATTGTGTCGTCAGGTAACCTCGTTAGTGTGTCGTCAGGTAACCTCGTGAGTGTCGTCAGGTAACCTCGTTAGTGTGTCATCAGGTAATTAAAGTGTGTGTCATCAGGTAACCTCGTTAGTGTGTCGTCAGGTAACCTCGTTAGTGTGTCATCAGGTAATTAACGTGTGTGTCGTCAGGTAACCTCGTTAGTGTGTCGTCAGGTAACCTCGTTAGAGTGTCGTCAGGTAACCTCGTTAGAGTGTCGTCAGGTAACCTCGTGAGTGTCGTCAGATAACCTCGTTAGTGTGTCATCAGGTAATTAAAGTGTGTGTCGTCAGGTAACCTCGTTAGTGTGTCGTCAAGTAACCTCGTTAGTGTGTCGTCAGGTAACCTCGTTTGAGTGTCGTCAGGTAACCTCGTTAGAGTGTCGTCAGGTAACCTCGTTAGTGTGTTGTCAGGTAACCTCGTTAGAGTGTCGTCAGGTAACCTCGTTAGAGTGTCGTCAGGTAACCTCGTTAGTGTGTCGTCAGGTAACCTCGTTAGTGTGTCGTCAGGTAACCTCGTTAGAGTGTCGTCAGGTAACTAAAGTGTGTGTGTCGTCAGGTAATTACAGTGTGTGTCGTCAGGTAATTAAAGTGTGTGTCGTCAGGTAATTATAGTGTGTGTGTTGTCAGGTAATTACAGTGTGTGTCATCAGGTAACCTCGTTAGTGTGTCGTCAGGTAATTAAAGTGTGTGTCGTCAGGTAATTACAGTGTGTGTCGTCAGGTAATTACAGTGTGTGTCGTCAGGTAATTACAGTGTGTGTCGTCAGGTAATTAAAGTGTGTGTCGTCAGGTAATTACAGTGTGTGTCGTCAGGTAATTACAGTGTGTGTCGTCAGGTAACCTCGTTAGTGTGTGTCATCAGGTAATTACAGTGTGTGTCGTCAGGTAATTACAGTGTGTGTCGTCAGGTAATTACAGTGTGTGTCATCAGGTAATTACAGTGTGTGTCGTCAGGTAATTACAGTGTGTGTCATCAGGTAATTACAGTGTGTGTCGTCAGGTAACCTCGTTAGTGTGTGTCATCAGGTAATTACAGTGTGTGTCGTCAGGTAATTACAGTGTGTGTCGTCAGGTAATTACAGTGTGTGTCATCAGGTAATTACAGTGTGTGTCGTCAGGTAACCTCGTTAGTGTGTGTCATCAGGTAATTACAGTGTGTGTCGTCAGGTAACCTCGTTAGTGTGTGTCGTCAGGTAATTACAGTGTGTGTCGTCAGGTAATTACAGTGTGTGTCGTCAGGTAATTAAAGTGTGTGTCATCAGGTACCCTCGTTAGTGTGTCGTCAGGTAACCTCGTTAGAGTGTCGTCAGGTAATTACAGTGTGTGTCGTCAGGTAATTACAGTGTGTGTCATCAGGTAATTAAAGTGTGTGTCGTCAGGTAATTACAGTGTGTGTCGTCAGGTAATTAAAGTGTGTGTCATCAGGTAACCTCGTTAGAGTGTCGTCAGGTAATTACAGTGTGTGTCGTCAGGTAATTACAGTGTGTGTCATCAGGTAATTAAAGTGTGTGTCGTCAGGTAATTAAAATGTGTGTGTGTCGTCAGGTAATTACAGTGTGTGTCGTCAGGTAATTACAGTGTGTGTGTCGTCAGGTAATTACAGTGTGTGTCGTCAGGTAATTACAGTGTGTGTCGTCAGGTAATTACAGTGTGTGTCATCAGGTAACCTCGTTAGTGTGTCGTCAGGTAACCTCGTTAGTGTGTGTCGTCAGGTAATTAAAGTGTGTGTCGTCAGGTAATTACAGTGTGTGTCGTCAGGTAACCTCGTTAGTGTGTCATCAGGTAACCTTGTTATTGTGTCGTCAGGTAACCTCGTTAGTGTGTCGTCAGGTAACCTCGTTAGAGTGTCGTCAGGTAACCTCGTTAGAGTGTCGTCAGGTAATTACAGTGTGTGTCGTCAGGTAATTAAAGTGTGTGTCGTCAGGTAATTACAGTGTGTGTCGTCAGGTAATTAAAGTGTGTGTCGTCAGGTAATTACAGTGTGTGTCGTCAGGTAATTAAAGTGTGTGTCATCAGGTAATTACAGTGTGTGTCATCAGGTAATTACAGCGTGTGTCGTCAGGTAACCTCGTTAGTGTGTGTCATCAGGTAATTACAGTGTGTGTCGTCAGGTAACCTCGTTAGTGTGTGTCATCAGGTAATTAAAGTGTGTGTCGTCAGGTAATTACAGTGTGTGTCATCAGGTAATTACAGTGTGTGTCATCAGGTAATTACAGCGTGTGTCGTCAGGTAACCTCGTTAGTGTGTGTCATCAGGTAATTACAGTGTGTGTCGTCAGGTAATTACAGTGTGTGTCGTCAGGTAACCTTGTTAGTGTGTGTCATCAGGTAACCTCGTTAGAGTGTCGTCAGGTAACCTCGTTAGAGTGTCGTCAGGTAATTACAGTGTGTGTCATCAGGTAACCTCGTTAGTGAGCCGTCAGTTAACCTCGTTAGAGTGTCGTCAGGTAACCTTGTTAGTGTGTGTCATCAGGTAACCTCGTTAGAGTGTCGTCAGGTAACCTCGTTAGAGTGTCGTCAGGTAACCTCGTTAGAGTGTCGTCAGGTAAATACAGTGTGTGTCGTCAGGTAACCTCGTTAGTGTGTCGTCAGTTAACCTCGTTAGAGTGTCGTCAGGTAACCTCGTTAGTGTGTGTCATCAGGTAACCTCGTTAGAGTGTCGTCAGGTAACCTCGTTAGAGTGTCGTCAGGTAATTACAGTGTGTGTCGTCAGGTAATTACAGTGTGTGTCGTCAGGTAATTAAAGTGTGTGTCATCAGGTAACCTCGTTAGTGTGTCGTCAGGTAACCTCGTTAGAGTGTCGCCAGGTAACCTCGTTAGAGTGTCGTCAGGTAATTACAGTGTGTGTCGTCAGGTAATTACAGTGTGTGTCGTCAGGTAATTACAGTGTGTGTCATCAGGTAATTACAGTGTGTGTCGTCAGGTAACCTCGTTAGTGTGTGTCATCAGGTAATTACAGTGTGTGTCGTCAGGTAACCTTGTTAGTGTGTGTCATCAGGTAACCTCGTTAGAGTGTCGTCAGTTAACCTCGTTAGAGTGTCGTCAGGTAACCTCGTTAGAGTGTCGTCAGGTAATTACAGTGTGTGTCGTCAGGTAACCTCGTTAGTGTGTCGTCAGTTAACCTCGTTAGA
>JAPTMU010000238.1:247030-254530 GCA_028583405.1 Pogonophryne albipinna | reverse complement strand
GTGTGTTCTGCAGTACTGTGTGAGTAGTTCTGTGTGGACTGCAGTACTGTGTTAGTAGTTCTGTGTGTACTGCAGTACTGTGTTAGTAGTTCTGTGTGTACTGCAGTACTGTGTTTGTAGTTCTGTGTGGACTGCAGTACTGTGTTAGTAGTTCTGTGTGTTCTGCAGTACTGTGTTAGTAGTTCTGTGTGGACTGCAGTACTGTGTTAGTAGTTCTGTGTGTACTGCAGTGCTGTGTTAGTAGTTCTGTGTGTACTGCAGTACTGTGTTAGTAGTTCTGTGTGTTCTGCAGTACTGTGTTAGTAGTTCTGTGTGTTCTGCAGTACTGTGTTAGTAGTTCTGTGTGGACTGCAGTACTGTGTTAGTAGTTCTGTGTGTACTGCAGTACTGTGTTAGTAGTTCTGTGTGTACTGCAGTACTGTGTTTGTAGTTCTGTGTGTACCTCGATGCACTCCTGCAGGTCTCTGACGTAGACCCTCTCGGTCTGCAGCAGCTCGGCCATGATGTACCTGAGGACGCAGAACAGTTACAGAGCATGTAGTACTGTAGCACTCACAGTAGCATAAGAACATATCTGTGGGGGAGACTTCTGAAGCAAGGAGTCAGGACTCAGAGAGACACGAGGAGAGCTGGAGCTTTGATGGAGACAGGACTCAGAGAGACACGAGGAGAGCTGGAGCTTTGATGGAGTCAGGACTCAGAGAGACACGAGGAGAGCTGGAGCTTTGATGGAGTCAGGACTCAGAGGACACGAGGAGAGCTGGAGCTCTGATGGAGTCAGGACTCAGAGAGACACGAGGAGAGCTGGAGCTTTGATGGAGTCAGGACTCAGAGACACAAGGAGAGCTGGAGCTTTGATGGAGTCAGGACTCAGAGAGACACGAGGAGAGCTGGAGCTTTGATGGAGTCAGGACTCAGAGACACGAGGAGAGCTGGAGCTCTGATGGAGTCAGGACTCAGAGAGACACGAGGAGAGCTGGAGCTTTGATGGAGTCAGGACTCAGAGACACGAGGAGAGCTGGAGCTCTGATGGAGTCAGGACTCAGAGACACGAGGAGAGCTGGAGCTCTTATGGAGTCAGGACTCAGAGAGACACGAGGAGAGCTGGAGCTCTGATGGAGTCAGGACTCAGAGACACAAGGAGAGCTGGAGCTTTGATGGAGACAGGACTCAGAGACACGAGGAGAGCTGGAGCTCTGATGGAGTCAGGACTAAGAGATACACGAGGAGAGCTGGAGCTTTGATGGAGTCAGGACTCAGAGACACGAGGAGAGCTGGAGCTCTGATGGAGTCAGGACTCAGAGACACGAGGAGAGCTGGAGCTCTGATGGAGTCAGGACTCAGAGACACGAGGAGAGCTGGAGCTTTGATGGAGTCAGGACTCAAAGAGACACGAGGAGAGCTGGAGCTCTGATGGAGTCAGGACTCAGAGACACGAGGAGAGCTGGAGCTCTGATGGAGTCAGGACTCAGAGACACGAGGAGAGCTGGAGCTTTGATGGAGTCAGGACTCAGAGACACGAGGAGAGCTGGAGCTTGATGGAGTCAGGACTCAGAGACACGAGGAGAGCTGGAGCTTTGATGGAGTCAGGACTCAGAGAGACACGAGGAGAGCTGGAGCTTTGAGGAGTCAGGACTCAGAGACACACGAGGAGAGCTGGAGCTTTGATGGAGTCAGGACTCAGAGACACGAGGAGAGCTGGAGCTTGATGGAGTCAGGACTCAGAGAGACACGAGGAGAGCTGGAGCTCTGATGGAGTCAGGACTCAGAGAGACACGAGGAGAGCTGGAGCTTGATGGAGTCAGGACTCAGAGAGACACGAGGAGAGCTGGAGCTCTGATGGAGTCAGGACTCAGAGACACGAGGAGAGCTGGAGCTTTGATGGAGTCCGGACTCAGAGAGACACGAGGAGAGCTGGAGCTTTGATGGAGTCAGGACTCAGAGAGACACGAGGAGAGCTGAGCTCTGATGGAGTCAGGACTCAGAGAGACACGAGGAGAGCTGGAGCTTTGATGGAGTCAGGACTCAAGAGACACGAGGAGAGCTGGAGCTCTGATGGAGTCAGGACTCAGAGAGACACGAGGAGAGCTGGAGCTTTGATGGAGTCAGGACTCAGAGACACGAGGAGAGCTGGAGCTCTGATGGAGTCAGGACTCAGAGAGACACGAGGAGAGCTGGAGCTTTGATGGAGTCAGGACTCAGAGAGACACGAGGAGAGCTGGAGCTTTGATGGAGTCAGGACTCAGAGAGACACGAGGAGAGCTGGAGCTTTGATGGAGTCAGGACTCAGAGAGACACGAGGAGAGCTGGAGCTCTGATGGAGTCAGGACTCAGAGAGACACGAGGAAGCTGGAGCTTTGATGGAGTCAGGATCTCAAGAGACACGAGGAGAGCTGGAGCTTTGATGGAGTCAGGACTCAAGAGACACGAGGAGAGCTGGAGCTTTGATGGAGTCAGGACTCAGAGAGACACGAGGAGAGCTGGAGCTTTGATGGAGTCAGGACTCAGAGATACACGAGGAGAGCTGGAGCTTTGATGGAGTCAGGACTCAGAGAGACACGAGGAGAGCTGGAGCTCTGATGGAGTCAGGACTCAGAGAGACACGAGGAGAGCTGGAGCTTTGATGGAGTCAGGACTCAGAGAGACACGAGGAGAGCTGGAGCTCTGATGGAGTCAGGACTCAGAGAGACACGAGGAGAGCTGGAGCTCTGATGGAGTCAGGACTCAGAGAGACACGAGGAGAGCTGGAGCTTGATGGAGTCAGGACTCAGAGAGACACGAGGAGAGCTGGAGCTTCTGATGGAGTCAGGACTCAGAGAGAGACGAGAGAGCTGGAGCTTTGATGGAGTCAGGACTCAAAGAGACACGAGGAGAGCTGGAGCTCTGATGGAGTCAGGACTCAGAGGACCACGAGGAGAAGCTGGAGCTTTGATGGAGTCAGGACTCAGAGGACACGAGGAGAGCTGGAGCTTCTGATGGAGTCAGGACTCAGAGAGACACGAGGAGAGCTGGAGTCTTTGATGGAGTCAGGACTCAGAGAGACACGAGGAGAGCTGGAGCTTTGATGGAGTCAGGACCTCAGAGAACACGAGGAGAGCTGGAGCTTTGATGGAGTCAGGACTCAGAGAGACACGAGGAGAGCTGGAGCTTTGATGGAGTCAGGACTCAGAGAGACACGAGGAAAGCTGGAGCTTTGATGGAGTCAGGACTCAAAGAGACACGAGGAGAGCTGGAGCTTGATGGAGTCAGGACTCAAAGAGACACGAGAGAGCTGGAGCTCTGATGGAGTCAGGACTCAGAGAGACACGAGGAGAGCTGGAGCTTTGATGGAGTCAGGACTCATAGAGACCACGAGGAGAGCTGGTAGCTCTGATGGAGTCAGGACTCAGAGAGACACGAGGAGGAGCTGGAGCTCTGATGGAGTCAGGACTCAAAGAGACACGAGGAGAGCTGGAGCTCTTGATGGAGTCAGGACTCAGAGACACGAGGAGAGCTGGAGCTTTGATGAGTCAGGACTCAGAGACACGAGGAGAGCTGGAGCTTCGATGGAGTCAGGACTCAGAGAGACACGAGGGAGCTGGAGCTCTGATGGAGTCAGGACTCAGAGAGACGAGGAGAGCTGGAGCTTGATGGAGTCAGGACTCAGAGACACAGGAGAGCTGGAGCTTTGATGGAGTCAGGCTCAGAGAGACACGAGGAGAGCTGAGTTTTGATGGAGTCAGGACTCAGAGACACGAGGAGCTGGAGCTTTGATGGAGTCAGGACTCAAGAGACACGAGGAGAGCTGGAGCTTGATGGAGTCAGGACTCAGAGAGACACAGGAGAGCTGGAGCTTGATGGAGTCAGGACTCAGAGACACGAGGAGAGCTGGAGCTTTGATGGAGTCAGGACTCAGAGAGACACGAGGAGAGCTGGAGCTTTGATGGAGTCAGGACTCAGAGAGACACGAGGAGAGCTGGAGCTTTGATGGAGTCAGGACTCAAGAGACACGAGGAGAGCTGGAGCTTGATGGAGTCAGGACTCAGGAGACACGAGGAGAGCTGGAGCTTTGATGGAGTCAGGACTCAGAGAGACACGAGGAGAGCTGGAGCTTGATGGAGTCAGGACTCAGAGAGACACGAGGAGAGCTGGAGCTCTGATGGAGTCAGGACTCAGAGACACGAGGAGAGCTGGAGCTCTGATGGAGTCAGGACTCAGAGAGACACGAGGAGAGCTGGAGCTTTGATGGAGTCAGGACTCAGAGAGACACGAGGAGAGCTGAGCTCTGATGGAGTCAGACTCAGAGAGACACGAGGAGAGCTGGAGCTCTGATGGAGTCAGGACTCAGAGAGACACAGGAGAGCTGGAGCTCTGATGGAGTCAGGACTCAGAGAGACACGAGGAGAGCTGGAGTCAGGACTCAGAGACACGAGGAGAGCTGGAGCTTGATGGAGTCAGGACTCAGAGAGACACGAGGAGAGCTGGAGCTTTGAGGGAGTCAGGACTCAGAGAGACACGAGGAGAGCTGGAGCTTTGATGGAGTCAGGACTCAAAGAGACACGAGGAGAGCTGGAGCTTTGATGGAGTCAGGACTCAGAGACACGAGGAAGCTGGAGCTTTGATGGAGTCAGGACTCAGAGAGACGAGGAGAGCTGGAGCTTTGATGGAGTCAGGACTCAGAGAGACACAGGAGAGCTGGAGCTTGATGGAGTCAGGACTCAGAGAGACACGAGGAAAGCTGGAGCTTGATGGAGTCAGGACTCAAGAGACACGAGGAGAGCTGGAGCTTTGATGGAGTCAGGACTCAAGAGACACGAGAGAGCTGGAGCTCTGATGGAGTCAGGACTCAGAGAGACACGAGGAGAGCTGGAGCTCTGATGGAGTCAGGACTCATAGAGACACGAGGAGAGCTGGAGCTCTGATGGAGTCAGGACTCAGAGAGACACGAGGAGAGCTGGAGCTCTGATGAGTCAGGACTCAGAGAGACACGAGGAGAGCTGGAGCTTTGATGGAGTCAGGACTCAGAGAGACACGAGGAGAGCTGGAGCTTTGATGGAGTCAGGACTCAGAGAGACACGAGGAGAGCTGGAGTTCTGATGGAGTCAGGACTCAAGAGACACGAGGAGAGCTGGAGCTTTGATGGAGTCAGGACTCAGAGACACGAGGAGAGCTGGAGCTTTGATGGAGTCAGGACTCAGAGAGACACGAGGAGAGCTGGAGCTTTGATGGAGTCAGGACTCAGAGACACGAGGAGAGCTGGAGCTTGATGGAGTCAGGACTCAGAGACACGAGGAGAGCTGGAGCTCTGATGGAGTCAGGACTCAGAGACACGAGGAGAGCTGGGCTCTGATGGAGTCAGGACTCAGAGAGACACGAGGAGAGCTGGAGCTTGATGGAGTCAGGACTCAGAGAGACACGAGGAGAGCTGGAGCTTTGATGGAGTCAGGACTCAGAGAGACACGAGGAGAGCTGGAGCTCTGATGGAGTCAGGACTCAGAGAGGCACGAGGAGAGCTGGAGCTCTGATGGAGTCAGGACTCAGAGACACGAGGAGAGCTGGGCTCTGATGGAGTCAGGACTCAGAGAGACACGAGGAGAGCTGGAGCTCTGATGGAGTCAGCTCAGAGAGACACGAGGAGAGCTGAGCTTTGATGGAGTCAGGACTCAGAGAGACACGAGGAGAGCTGGAGCTTTGATGGAGTCAGGACTCAGAGAGACACGAGGAGAGCTGGAGCTTGATGGAGTCAGGACTCAGAGAGACACGAGGAGAGCTGGAGCTTTGATGGAGTCAGGACTCAGAGAGACACGAGGAGAGCTGGAGCTTTGATGGAGTCAGGACTCAGAGAGAGACAGGAGAGCTGGAGCTTTGATGGAGTCAGGACTCAGAGAGACACGAGGAGAGCTGGAGCTTTGATGGAGTCAGGACTCAGAGAGACACGAGGAGAGCTGGAGCTCTGATGGATCAGGACTTAGAGAGGCACGAGAAGAGCTGGAGTCAGGACTCAGAGAGACAGAGAGAGCTGGAGCTTTGATGGAGTCAGGACTCAGAGAGACACGAGGAGAGCTGGAGCTCTGATGGAGTCAGGACTCAGAGAGACACGAGGAGAGCTGGAGCTCTGATGGAGTCAGGACTCAGAGACACGAGGAGAGCTGGGGCTCTGATGGAGTCAGGACTCAGAGAGACACGAGGAGAGCTGAGCTTTGATGGAGTCAGGACTCAGAGAGACACGAGGAGAGCTGGAGCTTTGATGAGTCAGGACTCAAAGAGACACGAGGAGAGCTGGAGCTCTGATGGATCAGGACTCATGCAGCTTTCACACAGCACTTTTCCCTTTCTAGCTCCGAGCTAGAGCTTTTCTGGTTCAGCTCCGGTTTCCCTTTTCTGCTCCCGCTCTGTTCACACCGCCCAGAGCCCGACTGGTGCTGCCGCTGCTGCGTCATGACGTCACCGTTTACATCGCTGATTTTCTCCCCAACGGCGTTACTGCGCTCACAACAACACAACAACAACAACGGCGAACTGCGTCGGGTCGATGATCGTGTTGCTTTTAATCACACGAAGCCAGATTAAATTAAATAACGACTTCTCCAACCTTATGCTTTTCTCCAGAGTGCCGTGGTTCATTGTTTATTAATGTGTTTCTGCAGCATTTACCGACCGCTGCAGTGTTGGCTGCTCTTCCACGGGAGTTTATTCTCCCGTTAGCTCCCGGTTAGCTCACACTGCAGCGGCCGCTCTAAAGTAATCACTGTCCGACTCACACAAGCAGCTGATACATATCCCCAGTTCCCCTTCAGTGAATGTGTGTCAGTCTGAATTGACGCTGTTTGGCATCACAACGCTGTTATGTAAGTTTCTCTGGTATAAAATGGGTGATGTTAGCATAGCAACCGAAGCTAAACTGACTACTTGCTATTGCTATCCTATTGTGGCATAAACCGTTTTCTACAGGCACATTTTACCGGCGTATTTTTATTATGATTCTACTTGTGATAGTCGGACACGACAACCTGTGCAGCCCATGTATTGATTCCATCCGATAGCTGCTATAAAAACAAAACGTCTGCCTCTCTCCACAATGATCAATAACAGTGAACGGATGGTCAAAGTAAGGTACAGATAAACAGAACACACGAAGCCTGGTTAGTGTTGCCTGACTTTATAAAGTGTGTTTATAAGCACTACTGCTTGTAGGCAGGCATGACAGTCGACCCATGTTCAGGGGAGGTGGGTTTAGTTTCCTGCACGCCTCGACGTAAGAGAGACGTAAGCGACGCCACCTCTTAGCTCCGAAGCTCTTGCCTCTAGACCGACAATTTTTAGGAGCTGGAAGTGAACCGGATTCCGGAGCTAAGAAGCGGCGCCGCTGCGGTGTGAACAGGAAAAACCGGCACTTTTCAGGCTCCTGAAAACGCGTTGGTGTGAAAGGGGCATTAGAGACACGAGGAGAGCTGGAGCTCTGATGGCAAACACTGACGGTTTATTTGGAGCTTCGGCCGGAGAATTCACAAGACATGTCAC
>JAPTMU010000238.1:242030-244530 GCA_028583405.1 Pogonophryne albipinna | reverse complement strand
TTTGTTAACAACTTTTTAACCCTTAAAATGCCATTTATTTACCTAATTTAAGACCTTTAAATGAAATATGAAATGCCCCCCCCCCACCTTGAGGAAGGCCTCTTCTGCTCCATGTGTTTGCTGACGAGCGGCAGCAGCAGCTCCGGCTGGCGCTCCCCCCCCCCACACCAGTCCTCCTCCCGCCGGTACTCCTGCTCCAGACTCTCCAGAACCCCACACACCTAGGCACAGGTGCACAGGTAAACACAGGTAAACACTCAGGTACACACACAGGTAAACACTCAGGTAAATACAGGTAAACACTCAGGTACACACACAGGTAAACACTCAGGTAAATACAGGTAAACACTCAGGTACACACACAGGTAAACACTCAGGTACACACACAGGTAAACACTCAGGTAAACACTCAGGTACACACACAGGTAAACACTCAGGTACACACACAGGTAAACACTCAGGTACACACACAGGTAAACACTCAGGTACACACACAGGTAAACACTCAGGTAAATACAGGTAAACACTCAGGTACACACACAGGTAAACACTCAGGTACACACACAGGTAAACACTCAGGTACACACACAGGTAAACACTCAGGTACACACACAGGTAAACACTCAGGTAAACACAGGTAAACACTCAGGTACACACACAGGTAAACACTCAGGTAAACACAGGTAAACACTCAGGTACACACACAGGTAAACACTCAGGTAAACACAGGTAAACACTCAGGTACACACACAGGTAAACACTCAGGTAAACACTCAGGTAAACACAGGTAAACACTCAGGTACACACACAGGTAAACACACAGGTACACACACAGGTAAACACACAGGTAAACAGGTAAACACTCAGGTACACAAGTAAACACTCAGGTAAACACTCAGGTACACAAGTAAACACTCAGGTAAACACACAGACAGGAAGTAGAGTGTTACAGGTGTGTGTGTGTGTGTGTTACCTGCTGTTACAGGTGTGTGTGTGTGTGTGTGTGTGTGTGTGTGTGTGTGTGTGTGTGTGTGTGTGTGTGTGTGTGTGTGTTACCTGCTGTTACAGGTGTGTGTGTGTGTTACCTGCTGTTACAGGTGTATGTGTGTGTGTGTTACCTGCTGTTACAGGTGTGTGTGTGTTACCTGCTGTTACAGGTGTGTGTGTGTGTGTGTGTTACCTGCTGTTACAGGTGTGTGTGTGTGTGTGTTACCTGCTGTTACAGGTGTGTGTGTTACCTGCTGTTACAGGTGTGTGTGTGTGTGTGTTACCTGCTGTTACAGGTGTGTGTGTGTTACCTGCTGTTACAGGTGTGTGTGTGTGTGTGTGTGTGACCTGCTGTTACAGGTGTGTGTGTGTGTTACCTGCTGTTACAGGTGTGTGTGTGTGTGTGTGTGTGTTACCTGCTGTTACAGGTGTGTGTGTGTGTTACCTGCTGTTACAGGTGTGTGTGTGTTACCTGCTGTTACAGGTGTGTGTGTGTGTGTGTGTGTTACCTGCTGTTACAGGTGTGTGTGTGTGTTACCTGCTGTTACAGGTGTGTGTGTGTTACCTGCTGTGAGGTCCTGTAGAAGGCAGCGGAGGCATTGACCAGCTTCAGGCGGTCCTCGATGCGCAGCATCAGCGTCTGCCAGTGCAGCGCCACCGTCTGGGCGCAGGAGCGCACTGCGTCCGGGTCGTAGTGCCCCGACCTGAGGGAACACAACAACATTATTTATCATGTTTGTAGCTTTCTATGAAATGTGAGGGATTATTTCTATTAGTTATTTTCATTTATTCTAGAAATGAAAATAAACATTCCAAAAGGTAAACGTCTAAATAGAAGTACAATAAAAAGTATAAAATATACATGTTGAATTACAAATGTACTGTAAGAGTTCTTAATAGAATAAATGATATTAACTGTGGTACCTGACGAGCAGCTCGGCTCTCTGCTGCAGCGCTAGCGCCACCTGGTGGGTCCTCTGCAGAGAGTCAGCGTGCAGCAGCGCCTGAGGACAGCACATTGTGTTTACGTTCATTAAGCAGGGCTCCATCACGACCACATCAGCATCAAGGTCAAAGGGCCGGTTGCAACTTTAAGACGATATAAATACATATGTAAAAGAAAGGGTTCTGTTACGTGATTGCTCTGCATTGTTATCTGAATAACTTCATGACTAACTGAGAGCAGAAGACGTCTGTGCTTTAGGGACAGCGTGCTCCTGTAAGGCGGCAGGTAGCCGGATCATAAGCGTCTTCTTTCAGAGCTCTGAGGGACACAGAAAGGGAAGTCTTGAGTTTGACCCTCTACGGGCTGCAGTACCTCTATGGCCTGCTGGAGGCGCTCATGCTCCCTCTGAAGCTGCTCAGCCTCAGACAGACAGCTGGAGTTCAGCATGCAGGACGACAGCATCACCTCCCCCTCCTGGATCCAGCCCAACACCTGAGACAGGTGAGAGAGACAGGTGAGAGGGACAGGTGAGAGAGACAGGTGAGAGAGACAGGTGAGACACACAGG
>JAPTMU010000238.1:223136-238136 GCA_028583405.1 Pogonophryne albipinna | reverse complement strand
GAGTCAGGACTCAGAGACACGAGGAGAGCTGGAGCTCTTATGGAGTCAGGACTCAGAGAGACACGAGGAGAGCTGGAGCTCTGATGAGTCAGGACTCCAGAGACACAAGGAGAGCTGGAGCTTTGATGGAGACAGGACTCAGAGACACGAGGAGAGCTGGAGGCTCTGATGGAGTCAGGACTAAGAGATACACGAGGAGAGCTGGAGCTTTGATGGAGTCAGGACTCAGAGACACGAGGAGAGCTGGGAGCTCTGATGGAGTCAGGACTCAGAGACACGAGGAGAGCTGGAGCTGCTGATGGAGTCAGGACTCAGAGACACCGAGGAGAGCTGGAGCTTTGATGGAGTCAGGACTCAAAGAGACACGAGGAGAGCTGGAGCTCTGATGGAGTCAGGACTCAGAGACACGAGGAGAGCTGGAGCTCTGATGGAGTCAGGACTCAGAGAGACACGAGGAGAGCTGGAGCTTTGATGGAGTCAGGACTCAGAGACACGAGGAGAGCTGGAGCTTTGATGAGTCAGGACTCAGAGACACGAGGAGAGCTGGAGCTTTGATGGAGTCAGGACTCAGAGAGACACGAGGAGAGCTGGAGCTCTGATGGAGTCAGGACTCAGAGAGACATGAAGAGAGCTGGAGCTTTTATGGAGTCAGGACTCAGAGAGACACGAGGAGAGCTGGAGCTCTGATGGAGTCAGGACTCAGAGACACGAGGAGAGCTGGAGCTTTGATGGAGTCCGGACTCAAAGAGACACGAGGAGAGCTGGAGCTTTGATGGAGTCAGGACTCAGAGACACGAGGAGAGCTGGAGCTCTGATGGAGTCAGGACTCAGAGAGACACGAGGAGAGCTGGAGCTTTGATGGAGTCAGGACTCAGAGACACGAGGAGAGCTGGAGCCTCTGATGGAGTCAGGACTCAGAGAGACACGAGGAGAGCTGGAGCTTTGATGGAGTCAGGACTCAGAGACACGAGGAGAGCTGGAGCTCTGATGGAGTCAGGACTCAGAGAGACACGAGGAGAGCTGGAGCTTTGATGGAGTCAGGACTCAGAGACACGTGGAGAGCTGGAGCTCTGATGGAGTCAGGACTCAGAGAGACACGAGGAGAGCTGGAGCTTTGATGGAGTCAGGACTCAGAGAGACACGAGGAGAGCTGGAGCTCTGATGGAGTCAGGACTCAGAGAGACACGAGGAGAGCTGGAGCTCTGATGGGAGTCAGGACTCAGAGAGACACGAGGAGAGCTGGAGCTCTGATGGAGTCAGGACTCAGAGACACGAGGAGAGCTGGAGCTTTGATGGAGTCAAGACTCAGAGAGACACGAGGAGAGCTGGAGCTTTGATGGAGTCAGGACTCAGAGAGACACGAGGAGAGCTTGAGCTCTGATGGAGTCAGGACTCAGAGAGACACGAGGAGAGCTGGAGCTTTGATGGAGTCAGGACTCAGAGAGACACGAGGAGAGCTGGAGCTCTGATGGAGTCAGGACTCAGAGAGACACGAGGAGAGACTGGAGCTTTGATGGAGTCAGGACTCAGAGAGACACGAGGAGAGCTGGAGCTTCTGATGGAGTCAGGACTCAGAGAGACACGAGGAGAGCTGGAGCTTTGATGGAGTCAGGACTCAGAGAGACACGAGGAGAGCTGGAGCTTTGATGGAGTCAGGACTCAGAGAGAGACGAGGAGAGCTGGAGCTTTGATGGAGTCAGGACTCAAAGAGACACGAGGAGAGCTGGAGCTCTGATGGAGTCAGGACTCAGAGACACACGAGGAGAGCTGGAGCTTTGATGGAGTCAGGACTCAGAGACACAAGGAGAGCTGGAGTTTGATGGAGTCAGGACTCAGAGAGACACGAGGAGAGCTGGAGCTTTGATGGAGTCAGGACTCAGAGAGACACGAGGAAAGCTGGAGCTTTGATGGAGTCAGGACTCAAAGATACAACGAGGAGAGCTGGAGCTTTGATGGAGTCAGGACTCAAGAGACACGAGGAGAGCTGGAGCTCTGATGGAGTCAGGACTCAGAGACACGAGGAGAGGCTGGAGCTTTTATGGAGTCAGGACTCAGAGAGACACGAGGAGAGCTGGAGCTCTGATGGAGTCAGGGACTCAGAGAGACACGAGGAGAGCTGGAGCTCTGATGGAGTCAGGGACTCAGAGAGACACGAGGAGAGCTGGAGCTTTGATGGAGTCAGGACTCAGAGAGGACACGAGGAGAGCTGGAGCTCTGATGGAGTCAGGACTCAGAGAGAGACGAGGAGAGCTGGAGCTTGATGGAGTCAGGACTCAAAGAGACACGAGGAGAGCTGGAGCTCTGATGGAGTCAGGACTCAGAGACACACGAGGAAAGCTGGAGCTTTGATGGAGTCAGGACTCAGAGACACGAGGAGAGCTGGAGCTTCGATGGAGTCAGGACTCAGAGAGACACGAGGAGAGCTGGAGCTCTGATGGAGTCAGGACTCAGAGAGAGACGAGGAGAGCTGGAGCTTTGATGGAGTCAGGACTCAGAGACACAAGGAGAGCTGGAGCTTTGATGGAGTCAGGTCTCAGAGAGACACGAGGAGAGCTGGAGTTTTGATGGAGTCAGGACTCAGAGAGACACGAGGAAAGCTGGAGCTTTGATGGAGTCAGGACTCAAAGAGACACGAGGAGAGCTGGAGCTTTGATGGAGTCAGGACTCAAAGAGACACGAGGAGAGCTGGAGCTCTGATGGAGTCAGGACTCAGAGAGACATGAGGAGAGCTGGAGCTTTGATGGAGTCAGGACTCAGAGACACAAGGAGAGCTGGAGCTCTGATGGAGTCAGGACTCAGAGAGACACGAGGAGAGCTGGAGCTCCGATGGAGTCAGGACTCAGAGAGACACGAGGAGAGCTGGAGCTCTGATGGAGTCAGGACTCAGAGAACGAGGAGAGCTGGAGCTTTTGATGGAGGTCAGGACTCAGAGCACACAAGGAGAGCTGGAGCTCTGATGGAGTCAGTGAGCTCAGAGAGACACGAGGAGAGCTGGAGCTCCGATGGAGTCAGGACTCAGAGAGACACGAGGAGAGCTGGAGCTCTGATGGAGTCAGGACTCAGAGACACGAGGAGAGCTGGAGCTTTGATGGAGTCAGGACTCAGAGAGACACGAGGAGAGCTTGAGCTCTGATGGAGTCAGGACTCAGAGACACGAGGAGAGCTGGAGCTTTGATGGAGTCAGGACTCAGAGAGACACGAGGAGAGCTGGAGCTCTGATGGAGTCAGGACTCAGAGAGACACAAGGAGAGCTGGAAGCTTGATGGAGTCAGGACTCAGAGACACGAGGAGAGCTGGAGCGTTTGATGGAGTCAGGACTCAGAGAGACACGAGGAGAGCTGGAGCTTTGATGGAGTCAGGACTCAGAGAGACCGAGGAGAGCTGGAGCTTTGATGGAGTCAGGACTCAAAGAGACACGAGGAGAGCTGGAGCTTTGATGGAGTCAAGGACTCAGAGAGACACGAGGAAAGCTGGAGCTTTGATGGAGTCAGGACCTCAGAGAGACACGAGGAAGCTTGGAGCTTTGATGGAGTCAGGACTCAAGAGACACGAGGAGAGCTGGAGCTCTGATGGAGTCCAGGACTCAGAGACACGAGGAGTAGCTGGAGCTCTGATGGAGTCAGGACTCAGAGAGACACGAGGAGAAGCTGGAGCTTTGATGGAGTCAGGACTCAGAGAGACACGAGGAGAGCTGGAGCTCTGATGGAGTCAGGACTCAGAGAGACACGAGGAGAAGCTGGAGCCTCTGATGGAGTCAGGACTCAGATAGACCACAAGGAGAGCTGGAGCTCTGATGGAGTCAGGACTCAGAGAGACACGAGGAGAGCTGGAGTCAGGACTCAGAGAGACACGAGGAGAGCTGGAGCTCTGATGGAGTCAGGACTCAGAGAGACACGAGGAGAGCTGGAGCTTTGATGGAGTCAGGACTCCGAGAGACACGAGGAGAGCTGGAGCTTTGATGGAGTCAGGCCTCAAAGAGACACGAGGAGAGCTGGAGCTTTGATGGAGTCAGGACTCAGAGACACACGAGGAGAGCTGGAGCTTTGATGGAGTCAGGACTCAGAGACACGAGGAGAGCTGGAGCTTTGATGGAGTCAGGACTCAGAGAGACACAAGGAGAGCTGGAGCTTTGATGGAGTCAGGACTCAGAGAGACACGAGGAAAGCTGGAGCTTTGATGGAGTCAGGACTCAAAGAGACACGAGGAGAGCTGGAGCTTTGATGGAGTCAGGACTCAAAGAGACACGAGAAGAGCTGGAGCTCTGATGGAGTCAGGACTCAGAGACACGAGGAGAGCTGGAGCTCTGATGGAGTCAGGACTCATAGAGACACGAGGAGAGCTGGAGCTCTGATGGAGTCAGGACTCAGAGAGACACGAGGAGAGCTGGAGCTCTGATGGAGTCAGGACTCAGAGAGACACGAGGAGAGCTGGAGCTTTGATGGAGTCAGGACTCAGAGAGACACGAGGAGAGCTGGAGCTTTGATGGAGTCAGGACTCAGAGAGACACGAGGAGAGCTGGAGTTCTGATGGAGTCAGGACTCAGAGAGACACGAGGAGAGCTGGAGCTTTGATGGAGTCAGGACTCAGAGAGACACGAGGAGAGCTGGAGCTTTGATGGAGTCAGGACTCAGAGAGACACGAGGAGAGCTGGAGCTTTGATGGAGTCAGGACTCAGAGACACGAGGAGAGCTGGAGCTCTGATGGAGTCAGGACTCAGAGACACGAGGAGAGCTGGAGCTCTGATGGAGTCAGGACTCAGAGACACGAGGAGAGCTGGGGCTCTGATGGAGTCAGGACTCAGAGAGACACGAGGAGAGCTGGAGTTCTGATGGAGTCAGGACTCAGAGAGACACGAGGAGAGCTGGAGCTTTGATGGACTCAGGACTCAGAGAGACACGAGGAGAGCTGGAGCTTTGATGGAGTCAGGACTCAGAGAGACACGAGGAGAGCTGGAGCTCTGATGGAGTCAGGACTCAGAGAGGCACGAGAAGAGCTGGAGCTCTGATGGAGTCAGGACTCAGAGACACGAGGAGAGCTGGGGCTCTGATGGAGTCAGGACTCAGAGAGACACGAGGAGAGCTGGAGCTCTGATGGAGTCAGGACTCAGAGAGACACGAGGAGAGCTGGAGCTTTGATGGAGTCAGGACTCAGAGAGACACGAGGAGAGCTGGAGCTTTGATGGAGTCAGGACTCAAAGAGACACGAGGAGAGCTGGAGCTCTGATGGAGTCAGGACTCAGAGAGACACGAGGAGAGCTGGAGCTTTGATGGAGTCAGGACTCAGAGAGACACGAGGAGAGCTGGAGCTTTGATGGAGTCAGGACTCAGAGAGAGACAGGAGAGCTGGAGCTTTGATGGACTCAGGACTCAGAGAGACACGAGGAGAGCTGGAGCTTTGATGGAGTCAGGACTCAGAGAGACACGAGGAGAGCTGGAGCTCTGATGGAGTCAGGACTTAGAGAGGCACGAGAAGAGCTGGAGTCAGGACTCAGAGAGACACGAGGAGAGCTGGAGCTTTGATGGAGTCAGGACTCAGAGAGACACGAGGAGAGCTGGAGCTCTGATGGAGTCAGGACTCAGAGAGACACGAGGAGAGCTGGAGCTCTGATGGAGTCAGGACTCAGAGACACGAGGAGAGCTGGGGCTCTGATGGAGTCAGGACTCAGAGAGACACGAGGAGAGCTGGAGCTTTGATGGAGTCAGGACTCAGAGAGACACGAGGAGAGCTGGAGCTTTGATGGAGTCAGGACTCAAAGAGACACGAGGAGAGCTGGAGCTCTGATGGAGTCAGGACTCATGCAGCTTTCACACAGCACTTTTCCCTTTCTAGCTCCGAGCTAGAGCTTTTCTGGTTCAGCTCCGGTTTCCCTTTTCTGCTCCCGCTCTGTTCACACCGCCCAGAGCCCGACTGGTGCTGCCGCTGCTGCGTCATGACGTCACCGTTTACATCGCTGATTTTCTCCCCAACGGCGTTACTGCGCTCACAACAACAACAACAACAACAACGGCGAACTGCGTCGGGTCGATGATCGTGTTGCTTTTAATCACACGAAGCCAGATTAAATTAAATAACGACTTCTCCAACCTTATGCTTTTCTCCAGAGTGCCGTGGTTCATTGTTTATTAATGTGTTTCTGCAGCATTTACCGACCGCTGCAGTGTTGGCTGCTCTTCCACGGGAGTTTATTCTCCCGTTAGCTCCCGGTTAGCTCACACTGCAGCGGCCGCTCTAAAGTAATCACTGTCCGACTCACACAAGCAGCTGATACATATCCCCAGTTCCCCTTCAGTGAATGTGTGTCAGTCTGAATTGACGCTGTTTGGCATCACAACGCTGTTATGTAAGTTTCTCTGGTATAAAATGGGTGATGTTAGCATAGCAACCGAAGCTAAACTGACTACTTGCTATTGCTATCCTATTGTGGCATAAACCGTTTTCTACAGGCACATTTTACCGGCGTATTTTTATTATGATTCTACTTGTGATAGTCGGACACGACAACCTGTGCAGCCCATGTATTGATTCCATCCGATAGCTGCTATAAAACAAAACGTCTGCCTCTCTCCACAATGATCAATAACAGTGAACGGATGGTCAAAGTAAGGTACAGATAAACAGAACCACACGAAGCCTGGTTAGTGTTGCCTGACTTTATAAAGTGTGTTTCTAAGCACTACTGCTTGTAGGCAGGCATGACAGTCGACCCATGTTCAGGGGAGGTGGGTTTAGTTTCCTGCACGCCTCGACGTAAGAGAGACGTAAGCGACGCCACCTCTTAGCTCCGAAGCTCTTGCCTCTAGACCGACAATTTTTAGGAGCTGGAAGTGAACCGGATTCCGGAGCTAAGAGGCGGCGCCGCTGCGGTGTGAACAGGAAAAACCGGCACTTTTCAGGCTCCTGAAAACGCGTTGGTGTGAAAGGGGCATTAGAGACACGAGGAGAGCTGGAGCTCTGATGGCAAACACTGACGGTTTATTTGGAGCTTCGGCCGGAGAATTCACAAGACATGTCACGGGCCACAGTCTGACCACACGGTTGGGATGCCAAATCAATTCTGAAGAACTCTACCCCAGACCCGTGTATCTAGCTAGTTCAGAGAGAATAATCCACAAGATAGAATCATAACACCTCTATCAGCTGATCCAACAGGCAGGAACAGGGAGACAGAACACTGAGAGCACAGCAGCCAAGGTTACAGGTGCGTGTGCTCAGTCAGGACAGCATGAACTGATACACTGGGTCAAAGTTATTGGCCTTGGGAAGTATTTCCCCAACAATAGGTACACAGTATATAATATAAGTCCTGGTAGTACTCACTCCTTCTTGCGAGCGGAGCGCCTCTTCTCGTCGCTGACCTGGTGGTTCGGGTCGGACAGGTTCACCTCGGGGTCCGAGTCCGAAAGAGAGTTGGGGATCAGCTCCAGCTCCAGGTCCTTATTGTCCTGCAGAGAGTACACCAAATACTGGTGATACTACACATACTGAGTACTACATCTACTGAATACTTAATCTGCAGAGTACTACAGACTGTTAGGGATCAGCTCCAGGTCCTTAGTGTCCTGCAGCAAAAATACTTACATCTACGTACAAAATACTACTGTGTGTTTATATAATATCTTCTTCTTCGTGTAGGTGGCAGTACTGCAGTATTGTGTACTTGTATACAGTATGTGTACCTGCGTGCAGCTCCTGCAGCCTCCAGCAGATGGCAGTATTGTGTACTTGTATACAGTATGTGTACCTGTGTGCAGCTCCCGCAGCCTCCAGCAGATGGCAGTATTGTGTACTTGTATACAGTATGTGTACCTGCGTGCAGCTCCCGCAGCCTCCAGCAGATGGCAGTATTGTGTACTTGTATACAGTATGTGTACCTGCGTGCAGCCCCCGGCGGCCTCCAGCAGGTGGCGGTACTGTCCCATCCTCACGGTGAAGTCTCGGTAACGTTTGTCCACGGCGGAGACGCAACGGCGCAGCTCGTTCCGGTGGGCGTGGCCTTTAGCTAGCATGCTCTCAGCCAATTGGATGAGCAGGTGCACCTTCTCCTGCGTGTGCTGCGGGCGACAGGTATATTATATACTTACACTTATATGTGTGTGTGTGTGTGTGTGTGTGTGTGTGTGTGTGTGTGTGTGTGTGTGTGTGTGTGTGTGTGTGTGTGTGTGTGTGTGTGTGTGTGTGTGTGTGTGTGTGTGTGTGTGTGTGTGTGTGTGTGTGTCACCTTGGCGGACACACAGAACTCTCGGTGTTGCTTCAGAAGCTCCTGCGTCTCACCCATGCTCGACCCCGGAGACGTGTGAGTGGCAAGATAGTGATCACCTGACTGCTGCAGCCAATCGAGAGCCTGCAGGAGAAAACACAAATATAACAATATATTAAAATGTATAGTGAGATTCTAATTAAAATAATACATTTCTAAAATTAAAAGTATATTAAAATGTATAGTGATGTTATCCAAAACATCTAATAAAAGTACAATAGCAATAAAATGAATATGTATATTTGTGTACCTGCTGCGTGTGGCTCTGGAACATGAGGTACTGCTGGCACTGATCCAGTCTGCGCTTCTTCAGGGTCCAGAAGTGAAGAACCCTGTTCTCCCTCTGAAGCAGCTCACTAAGGATCCCTGCACACACACACACACACACACACACACACACACACACACACACACACACACACACACACACACACACACACACACACACACACACACACACACACACACACACACACACACACACACACACACACACACACACACACACACACACACACACACACACAGAGACACCTGGTAAACACACTTATTTCAATTAAATGAGTGTGTGTGTGTAATACTCACAGTAGCTCCACAGATACTACGTGTAATACTTACAGTCTATCACACTCCACAAATACTTCATGTAATTATTTGATTAGTACTGCTACTTCTACTTGTATGTGTTTTAGTACAACTTGATATGAGAATATAAGGGGACCCAGTAGGACGCCCTGAGGGACGCCACCAGATTCTGTAGTTAACGTTAACCGCCACATTTTTAAACATTTAGGTGTGTGTGTGTGTGTGTGTGTGTGTAGTCCTGACCTTTGACCTGTTGCTCGGGGACCCTGGAGTGCCCGGTGACCTCGGTTGCCCCCCCGCTGTGCCCGGAGATGTTGGCCATGGTGACGCTGTTCCTGTGGATGTACTTCAGGAACACCTCAGCGTTTCGCCTGGCCAGGGTGCACGCCTGTCGCCACGGGAACAGGGTTATTATGGTATGTTCAAAAATATATTTCATTAAAATATTTCAGCCTTTGTTATAACATCCACATATTCAATGATTTAAAACCCTTAACATGCCACATTCTTTACATCATTTTTAAACCTTGACATTTATTTTTTTAACCATTAAAATACAATTTGTTAACAACTTTTTAACCCTTAAAATGCCATTTATTTACCTAATTTAAGACCTTTAAATGAAATATGAAATGCCCCCCCCCCCACCTTGAGGAAGGCCTCCTTCTGCTCCATGTGTTTGCTGACGAGCGGCAGCAGCAGCTCCGGCTGGCGCTCCCCCCCCCCACACCAGTCCTCCTCCCGCCGGTACTCCTGCTCCAGACTCTCCAGAACCCCACACACCTAGGCACAGGTGCACAGGTAAACACAGGTAAACACTCAGGTACACACACAGGTAAACACTCAGGTAAATACAGGTAAACACTCAGGTACACACACAGGTAAACACTCAGGTACACACACAGGTAAACACAGGTAAACACTCAGGTACACACACAGGTAAACACTCAGGTACACACACAGGTAAACACTCAGGTACACACACAGGTAAACACTCAGGTACACACACAGGTAAACACTCAGGTAAACACAGGTAAACACTCAGGTACACACACAGGTAAACACTCAGGTAAACACTCAGGTAAACACAGGTAAACACTCAGGTACACACACAGGTAAACACACAGGTACACACACAGGTAAACACACAGGTAAACAGGTAAACACTCAGGTACACAAGTAAACACTCAGGTAAACACTCAGGTACACAAGTAAACACTCAGGTAAACACACAGACAGGAAGTAGAGTGTTACAGGTGTGTGTGTGTGTGTGTGTTACCTGCTGTTACAGGTGTGTGTGTGTGTGTGTGTGTGTGTGTGTGTGTGTGTGTGTGTGTGTGTGTGTGTGTGTGTGTGTGTGTGTGTGTGTTACCTGCTGTTACAGGTGTGTGTGTGTGTTACCTGCTGTTACAGGTGTATGTGTGTGTGTGTTACCTGCTGTTACAGGTGTGTGTGTGTGTTACCTGCTGTTACAGGTGTGTGTGTGTGTGTGTGTGTTACCTGCTGTTACAGGTGTGTGTGTGTGTGTGTTACCTGCTGTTACAGGTGTGTGTGTGTTACCTGCTGTTACAGGTGTGTGTGTGTGTGTGTTACCTGCTGTTACAGGTGTGTGTGTGTTACCTGCTGTTACAGGTGTGTGTGTGTGTGTGTGTGTGACCTGCTGTTACAGGTGTGTGTGTGTGTTACCTGCTGTTACAGGTGTGTGTGTGTGTGTGTGTGTGTGTTACCTGCTGTTACAGGTGTGTGTGTGTGTTACCTGCTGTTACAGGTGTGTGTGTGTTACCTGCTGTTACAGGTGTGTGTGTGTGTGTGTGTGTTACCTGCTGTTACAGGTGTGTGTGTGTGTTACCTGCTGTTACAGGTGTGTGTGTGTTACCTGCTGTGAGGTCCTGTAGAAGGCAGCGGAGGCATTGACCAGCTTCAGGCGGTCCTCGATGCGCAGCATCAGCGTCTGCCAGTGCAGCGCCACCGTCTGGGCGCAGGAGCGCACTGCGTCCGGGTCGTAGTGCCCCGACCTGAGGGAACACAACAACATTATTTATCATGTTTGTAGCTTTCTATGAAATGTGAGGGATTATTTCTATTAGTTATTTTCATTTATTCTAGAAATGAAAATAAACATTCCAAAAGGTAAACGTCTAAATAGAAGTACAATAAAAAGTATAAAATATACATGTTGAATTACAAATGTACTGTAAGAGTTCTTAATAGAATAAATGATATTAACTGTGGTACCTGACGAGCAGCTCGGCTCTCTGCTGCAGCGCTAGCGCCACCTGGTGGGTCCTCTGCAGAGAGTCAGCGTGCAGCAGCGCCTGAGGACAGCACATTGTGTTTACGTTCATTAATCAGGGCTCCATCACGACCACATCAGCATCAAGGTCAAAGGGCCGGTTGCAACTTTAAGACGATATAAATACATATGTAAAAGAAAGGGTTCTGTTACGTGATTGCTCTGCATTGTTATCTGAATAACTTCATGACTAACTGAGAGCAGAAGACGTCTGTGCTTTAGGGACAGCGTGCTCCTGTAAGGCGGCAGGTAGCCGGATCATAAGCGTCTTCTTTCAGAGCTCTGAGGGACACAGAAAGGGAAGTCTTGAGTTTGACCCTCTACGGGCTGCAGTACCTCTATGGCCTGCTGGAGGCGCTCATGCTCCCTCTGAAGCTGCTCAGCCTCAGACAGACAGCTGGAGTTCAGCATGCAGGACGACAGCATCACCTCCCCCTCCTGGATCCAGCCCAACACCTGAGACAGGTGAGAGAGACAGGTGAGAGGGACAGGTGAGAGAGACAGGTGAGAGAGACAGGTGAGAGGGACAGGTGAGAGAGACAGGTGAGAGAGACAGGTGAGACACACAGGTGAGAGGGACAGGTGAGACACACAGGTGAGACACACAGGTGAGAGGGACAGGTGAGAGAGACAGGTGAGAGAGACAGGTGAGAGGGACAGGTGAGAGAGACAGGTGAGACACACAGGTGAGAGAGACAGGTGAGACACACAGGTGAGACACACAGGTGAGAGGGACAGGTGAGAGAGACAGGTGAGAGAGACAGGTGAGAGGGACAGGTGAGAGGGACAGGTGAGAGGGACAGGTGAGACACACAGGTGAGAGGGACAGGTGAGAGGGACAGGTGAGAGAGACAGGTGAGACACACAGGTGAGAGGGACAGGTGAGAGAGACAGGTGAGACACACAGGTGAGAGGGACAGGTGAGAGGGACAGGTGAGAGGGACAGGTGAGACACACAGGTGAGAGGGACAGGTGAGAGGGACAGGTGAGACACACAGGTGAGAGGGACAGGTGAGACACACAGGTGAAAGGGACAGGTGAGAGGGACAGGTGAGAGAGACAGGTGAGACATACAGGTGAGAGGGACAGGTGAGAGGGACAGGTGAGACACACAGGTGAGAGGGACAGGTGAGACACACAGGTGAGAGGGACAGGTGAGAGGGACAGGTGAGAGGGACAGGTGAGACACACAGGTGAGACACACAGGTGAGAGGGACAGGTGAGAGAGACAGGTGAGACATACAGGTGAGAGGGACAGGTGAGAGGGACAGGTGAGACACACAGGTGAGAGAGACAGGTGAGAGGGACAGGTGAGAGGGACAGGTGAGAGAGACAGGTGAGACATACAGGTGAGAGAGACACAGGTGAGAGAGACAGGTGAGACACACAGGTGAGAGGGACAGGTGAGAGAGACAGGTGAGAGGGACAGGTGAGAGGGACAGGTGAGACACACAGGTGAGAGGGACAGGTGAGACACACAGGTGAGAGGGACAGGTGAGAGGGACAGGTGAGAGAGACAGGTGAGAGGGACAGGTGAGAGAGACAGGTGAGACACACAGGTGAGAGGGACAGGTGAGAAACACAGGTGAGAGGGACAGGTGAGAGGGACAGGTGAGAGAGACAGGTGAGAGGAACAGGTGAGAGAGACAGGTGAGAGAGACAGGTGAGACATACAGGTGAGAGAGAGACAGGTGAGAGGGACAGGTGAGAGAGACAGGTGAGAGGGACAGGTGAAAGAGACAGGTGAGAGAGACAGGTGAGAGGGACAGGTGAGAGAGACAGGTGAGACACACAGGTGAGAGGGACAGGTGAGAGGGACAGGTGAGAGGGACAGGTGAGACACACAGGTGAGAGGGACAGGTGAGAGGGACAGGTGAGAGGGACAGGTGAGACACACAGGTGAGAGGGACAGGTGAGAGGGACAGGTGAGACACACAGGTGAGAGAGACAGGTGAGAGAGACAGGTGAGACATACAGGTGAGAGGGACAGGTGAGACACACAGGTGAGAGGGACAGGTGAGACACACAGGTGAGAGGGACAGGTGAGAGGGACAGGTGAGAGAGACAGGTGAGAGGGACAGGTGAGAGAGACAGGTGAGACATACAGGTGAGAGAGAGACAGGTGAGAGGGACAGGTGAGAGAGACAGGTGAGACACACAGGTGAGAGGGACAGGTGAGAGAGACAGGTGAGAGAGACAGGTGAGAGGGACAGGTGAGAGAGACAGGTGAGACACACAGGTGAGAGGGACAGGTGAGAGAGACAGGTGAGAGGGACAGGTGAGAGAGACAGGTGAGACACACAGGTGAGAGGGACAGGTGAGAGAGACAGGTGAGAGGGACAGGTGAGAGGGACGGGTGAGAGAGACAGGTGAGAGGGACAGGTGAGAGAGACAGGTGAGAGGGACAGGTGAGACACACAGGTGAGAGGGACAGGTGAGACACACAGGTGAGAGGGACAGGTGAGAGAGACAGGTGAGAGGGACAGGTGAGACACACAGGTGAGACACACAGGTGAGAGAGAGACAGGTGAGAGAGAGACAGGTGAGACACACAGGTGAGAGGGACAGGTGAGAGGGACAGGTGAGAGAGACAGGTGAGAGGGACAGGTGAGACACACAGGTGAGAGAGAGACAGGTGAGAGGGACAGGTGAGACAGACAGGTGAGACACACAGGTGAGAGGGACAGGTGAGAGGGACAGGTGAGAGAGACAGGTGAGAGGGGCAGGTGAGACACACAGGTGAGAGAGAGACAGGTGAGAGGGACAGGTGAGAGAGACAGGTGAGACACACAGGTGAGAGGGACAGGAGACAGGTGAGACACACAGGTGAGAGGGACAGGTGAGACACACAGGTGAGAGGGACAGGTGAGACACACAGGTGAGAGGGACAGGTGAAAGAGACAGGTGAGACACACAGGTGAGAGGGACAGGTGAGACACACAGGTGAGACACACAGGTGAGAGGGACAGGTGAGAGAGATAGGTGAGACACACAGGTGAGCGGGACAGGTGAGAGGGACAGGTGAGACACACAGGTGAGAGAGAGACAGGTGAAACACACAGGTGAGAGAGAGACAGGTGAGACACACAGGTGAGAGGGACAGGTGAGACACACAGGTGAGACACACAGGTGAGAGAGAGACAGGTGAGAGGGACAGGTGAGAGGGACAGGTGAGAGAGACAGGTGAGAGGGACAGGTGAGACACACAGGTGAGAGAGAGACAGGTGAGAGGGACAGGTGAGAGGGACAGGTGAGACACAGGTGAGAGGGACAGGTGAGAGAGAGACAGGTGAGAGGGACAGGTGAGACACACAGGTGAGAGAGAGAGACAGGTGAGAGAGACAGGTGAGAGGGACAGGTGAGAGGGACAGGTGAGACACACAGGTGAGAGAGACAGGTGAGAGAGAGACAGGTGAGACACAGGTGAGAGGGACAGGTGAGAGAGAGGCAGGTGAGACACACAGGTGAGAGAGAGAGACAGGTGAGACACAGACAGGTGTGTGTGTGTGTGTGTACCTGTTTGACCTGGCTCTGCAGGTGTCTCAGCTGTAGGTTCTGCTCCAGGTGTGTGTGTGTGTGATCTGCGATCTGATGCAGCTCCTTCTGTTTCTCCTGCAGGTGGCGCTGCAGCTCCTCCACCTGAGGGGGAAGCCCCGCCCCCTCCGCCTCCGCCAGCTCCACACCTGACACACACACACACACAGAAACACGTTTACATGCCAGCATGGGGACATTACAACAAGTATATATACATACTGTATGTGTGTGTGTGTGTGTGTGTGTGTGTGTGTGTGTGTGTGTGTGTGTGTGTGTTTCTGTCCGTGTGTGTCTGTCTCCATGGCAAATTCAATACGCTGGTTTCCAT
>JAPTMU010000238.1:190636-218136 GCA_028583405.1 Pogonophryne albipinna | reverse complement strand
ACCTACAGAGGTTACACTACCAAACAGACTCACCTACAGAGGACACACTACCAAACAAACTCACCTACAGAGGTTACACTACTAAACAGACTCACCTACAGAGGTTACACTACCAAACAGACTCACCTAGTGAGGTTACACTACCAAACAAACTCACCTACAGAGGTTACACTACCAAACAGACTCACCTACAGAGGTTACACTACCAAACAGACTCACCTACAGAGGACCTACAACTCACTACAGAGGTTACACTACAGACTCACCTACAGAGGTTACACTACCAAACAGACTCACCTACAGAGGTTACACTACCAAACAGACTCACCTACAGAGGTTACACTACCAAACAGACTCACCTACAGAGGTTACACTACCAAACAGACTCACCTACAGAGGTTACACTACCAAACAGACTCACCTACAGAGGTTACACTACCAAACAGACTCACCTACAGAGGTTACACTACAAACAGACTCACCTACAGAGGTTACACTACCAAACAGACTCACCTACAGAGGTTACACTACCAAACAAACTCACCTACAGAGGTTACACTACCAAACAGACTCACCTACAGAGGTTACACTACTAAACAGACTCACCTACAGAGGTTACACTACCAAACAAACTCACCTACAGAGGTTACACTACCAAACAGACTCACCTACAGAGGTTTACACTACCAAACAGACTCACCTACAGAGGTTACACTACTAAACAGACTCACCTACAGAGGTTACACTACCAAACAGACTCACCTACAGAGGTTACACTACCAAACAAACTCACCTACAGAGGTTACACTACCAAACAGACTCACCTACAGACGGTACACACTACCAAACAGACTCACCTACAGAGGTTACACTACTACAACAGACTCACCTACAGAGGTTACACTACCAAACAGACTCACCTACAGAGGTTACACTACCAAACAAACTCACCTACAGAGGTTACACTACCAAACAGACTCACCTACAGAGGACACACTACCAAACAAACTCACCTACAGAGGTTACACTACTAAACAGACTCACCTACAGAGGTTACACTACCAAACAGACTCACCTAGTGAGGTTACACTACCAAACAAACTCACCTACAGAGGTTACACTACCAAACAGACTCACCTACAGAGGTTACACTACCAAACAGACTCACCTACAGAGGACACACTACCAAACAGACTCACCTACAGAGGTTACACTACTAAACAGACTCACCTACAGAGGTTACACTACCAAACAGACTCACCTACAGAGGTTACACTTCCAAACAGACTGACCTACAGAGGTTACACTACCAAACAGACTCACCTACAGAGGTTACACTACCAAACAGACTCACCTACAGAGGTTACCACTACCAAACAGACTCACCTACAGAGGTTACACTACCAAACAGACTCACCTACAGAGGTTACACTACCAAACAGACTCACCTACAGAGGTTACACTACCAAACAGACTCACCTACAGAGGTTACACTACCAAACAAACTCACCTAGTGAGGTTACACAACCAAACAGACTCACCTACAGAGGTTACACTACCAAACAGACTGACCTACAGAGGTTACACTACCAAACAGACTCACCTACAGAGGTTACACTACCAAACAGACTCACCTACAGAGGTTACACTACCAAACAAACTCACCTACAGAGGTTACACTACCAAACAGACTCACCTACAGAGGTTACACTACCTAACAACTCACCTACAGAGGTTACACTACCAAACCAGACTCACCTACAGAGGTTACACTACCTAAACAGACTCACCTACAGAGGTTACACTACCAACAGACTGACCTACAGAGGTTTACACTACCAAACAGACTACCTACAGAGGTTACACTACTAAACAAGGACCTCACCTACAGAGGGGAAACCTACAGAGGTTACACTACCAAACAAACTGACCTACAGAGGTTACAATACCAAACAGACTCACCTACAGAGGACACACTACCAAACAGACTCACCTACAGCGGTTACACTACCAAACAGACTCACCTACAGAGGTTACACTACCAAACAAACTCTCCTACAGAGGTTACACTACCAAACAGACTCACCTACAGAGGTTACACTACCAAACAGACTCACCTACAGAGGTTACACTACCAAACAAACTCTCCTACAGAGGTTACACTACCAAACAGACTCACCTACAGAGGTTACACTACCAAACAAACTCACCTAGTGAGGTTACACTACCAAACAAACTCACCTACAGAGGTTACACTACCAAACAAACTCACCTAGTGAGGTTACACTACTAAACAGACTCACCTACAGAGGTTACACTACCAAACAGACTCACCTACAGAGGTTACACTACTAAACAGACTCACCTACAGAGGTTACACTACCAAACAGACTCACCTACAGAGGTTACACTACCAAACAAACTCACCTACAGAGGTTACACTACTAAACAGACTCACCTACAGAGGTTACACTACTAAACAGACTCACCTACAGAGGTTACACTACCAAACAAACTCACCTACAGAGGTTACACTACCAAACAGACTCACCTACAGAGGATACACTACCAAACAAACTCACCTACAGAGGTTACACTACCAAACAGACTCACCTACAGAGGTTACACTACCAAACAAACTGACCTACAGAGGTTACACTACTAAACAGACTCACCTACAGAGGTTACACTACCAAACAGACTCACCTACAGAGGTTACACTACCAAACAGACTGACCTACAGAGGTTACACTACTAAACAGACTCACCTACAGAGGTTACACTACTAAACAGACTCACCTACAGAGGTTACACTACCAAACAGACTCACCTACAGAGGTTACACTACCAAACAGACTCACCTACAGAGGTTACACTACCAAACAAACTCACCTACAGAGGTTACACTACCAAACAGACTCACCTACAGAGGTTACACTACTAAACAGACTCACCTACAGAGGTTAAACTACCAAACAGACTGACCTACAGAGGTTACACTACCAAACAGACTCACCTACAGAGGTTACACTACCAAACAGACTGACCTACAGAGGTTACACTACCAAACAGACTGACCTACAGAGGTTACACTACTAAACAGACTCACCTACAGAGGTTACACTACCAAACAGACTGACCTACAGAGGTTACACTACTAAACAGACTCACCTACAGAGGTTACACTACCAAACAGACTCACCTACAGAGGTTACACTACCAAACAGACTCACCTACAGAGGTTACACTACTAAACAGACTCACCTACAGAGGTTACACTACTAAACAGACTCACCTACAGAGGTTACACTACCAAACAGACTCACCTACAGAGGTTACACTACTAAACAGACTCACCTACAGAGGTTACACTAATAAACAGACTCACCTAGTGAGGTTACACTACTAAACAGACTCACCTACAGAGGTTACACTACCAAACAGACTCACCTACAGAGGTTACACTACCAAACAAACTCACCTACAGAGGTTACACTACCAAACAGACTGACCTACAGAGGTTACACTACTAAACAGACTCACCTACAGAGGTTACACTACCAAACAGACTCACCTACAGAGGTTACACTACCAAACAGACTGACCTACAGAGGTTACACTACTAAACAGACTCACCTACAGAGGTTACACTACCAAACAGACTCACCTACAGAGGTTACACTACCAAACAGACTCACCTACAGAGGTTACACTACTAAACAGACTCACCTACAGAGGTTACACTACTAAACAGACTCACCCATACTTCAAAATAAAAGCACCCACATATACTACTAGAGCAGTGCTTCTCAAAGTGTGGTCTGCAGACCACTAGTGGTCCGTGAGCGCCCCCTGGTGGTCCTTGAGTATATTGGTAACATTTCACATTTGAAATAAATACATTTAAGTTTTCCGCACTCTCGCGGGAATATCTCCGCAATGGAACGAGCTTCCGTTTCACTTCTGATTGCACGATGGAGCCCAGCGCAACACCTCCGTCACACATGTTGCCACCTGTTTGTAACACTTTCTGGCGATTAGTAATCTGTTCTAGAAAAACGATGTTGTTTTTTTTCGGATTTCAAGAAGCGTATAAAACAAACAATGGATGTATTTCATGAACATGTATCCTTGCTGGAAGTAGATGTAGATGTTAGGAGATAGAGATTATAATATGTGCATCAGATGAAGCTTTGCAGGAAGTCTGCTGATGATCAGAGGCTGCTGTCGGGCAGACCACGCAGGCAGCCCGACGGTCACCAAGGCCCCGGCGAGCCTAACGTGTGAACCAAGGGCTCAGACCTCAGAGAGTTCAACTTGGGCCTGGTGGAAAACCTGAGCGCATTTAAAATGCTTAATAATCTGTGGTTGTATTCCTGATCTCTGTGTGAAGAGGCGACGTAGAGAAGGCTAAGCTGTCATTATTAGGTTGCTAAAAACTGTTGGAGTGGTGAGCAGGTGTGGAGTCAGGTGGTCCGTGAGGGTTTGGCTAAGAGGTTCTTGGTATGAAAGAGTTTGCGAAACACTGCGCTAGAGGCACTAAAACAAACACACCCACAGTAATAACACCCGCCCGCTCCACACAAGTGTGAGCTGCCCTGCGGAGTGAATGAAGCGGCCCCACAGTAATAATCACATCACGCACAGACAGCAGGGGGGCACTTGTTTCGTCCACCTGAGAGGAGGTGTGTACCTGAGTTGCAGGATGAGGTCTTCTCCTTCCCGGATGACACTCATCGCAGCTTCCTGTGGGTCAGGGTTAGAGTGGGGTTAGTGGGGGGTCAGAGGGGGGGGGTGTTAGGGTGTTATAAGGCAGGGGGCGGGGTCAGAGGGGTCAGAGGTCACCTGTGTGTTGACCTGCTGCTGTTGCTGCTGGCTGATCAGAGACTGAAGACCCTCCACCGAGTCCGGAGACAAACCGGGGTCAACGGAGAGAGACTTCTGCAGACCCTCCATCCAGGCCGACAGCTAGAAGCACATTACACACCAGGTATATCAGTGTGTGTGTGTGTGTGTGTGTGTGTGTGTGTGTGTGTGTGTGTGTGTGTGTGTGTGTGTGTGTGTGTGTGTGTGTGTGTGTGTGTGTGTGTGTGTGTGTGTGTGTGTGTGTGTGTGTGTGTGTGTGTGTGTGTGTGTGTGTGTGTGCGTGCGTGTGTGTGTGTTCGTTACCTCCTTGGTGTGTGTGTAGAAAGACACAGCCAGGTCCAGCAGCAGCTTCCTCTGTTCCACCCTCTGTATGAATGCCTACACACACACACACACACACACACACACACACACACACACACACACACACACACACACACACACACACACACACACACACACACACACACACACACACACACACACACACACACACACACACACACACACACACACACACACACACACACACACACACACACACACACACACACACACACACACACACACACACACCACACACTATTTACACCTGTAACATGACGCACACTTCCTGTAGCTGTTATCCAGAATGAAAACACAATTAATTATTAAAAAATGAAGGGAAATTGAAAGACTTGTGTGCCCTTCTGACTAAGAGCGTAGGCCTTCAGAATAAGAGCATAGGCCTTCAGAATAAGAGCGTAACTCTTCAGACTAAGAGCTTAGGCCTTCAGACTAAGAGCGTAGGCCTTCAGAATAAGAGCGTAGGCCTTCAGAATAAGAGCGTAACCCTTCAGACTAAGAGCGTAGACCTTCAGAATAAGAGCGTAACCCTTCAGAATAAGAGCGTAGGCCTTCAGAATAAGAGCGTAACCCTTCAGACTAAGAGCGTAGGCCTTCAGACTAAGAGCGTAGACCTTCAGAATAAGAGCGTAACCCTTCAGAATAAGAGCGTAACCCTTCAGAATAAGAGTGTGCCCTTCAGAATAAGAGCGTAACCCTTCAGAATAAGAGCGTAACCCTTCAGAATAAGAGCGTAACCCTTCAGACTAAGAGCGTAAGCCTTCAGACTAAGAGCGTAGGCCTTCAGACTAAGAGCGTAGACCTTCAGAATAAGAGCGTAACCCTTCAGAATAAGAGCGTAACCCTTCAGACTAAGAGCGTAAACCTTCAGACTAAGAGCGTAAGCCTTCAGACTAAGAGCGTAGGCCTTCAGACTAAGAGCGTAGACCTTCAGAATAAGAGCGTAACCCTTCAGAATAAGAGCGTAACCCTTCAGACTAAGAGCGTAAACCTTCAGACTAAGAGCGTAGGCCTTCAGACTAAGAGCGTAGACCTTCAGAATAAGACCGTAATCCTTCAGACTAAGAGCGTAAGCCTTCAGACTAAGAGCGTAGACCTTCAGAATAAGAGCGTAACCCTTCAGACTAAGAGCGTAGGCCTTCAAAATAAGAGTGTGCCCTTCAGAATAAGAGCGTAACCCTTCAGACTAAGAGCGTAAGCCTTCAGAATAAGAGCGTAGGCCTTCAGAATAAGAGCGTAACCCTTCAGACTAAGAGCGTAAGCCTTCAGAATAAGAGCGTAGGCCTTCAGACTAAGAGCGTAAGCCTTCAGACTAAGAGTGTAAGCCTTCAGACTAAGAGCGTAACCCTTCAGAATAAGAGTGTGCCCTTCAGAATAAGAGCGTAAGCCTTCAGAATAAGAGCGTACCTGCATCCTGAGCTCCAGGTCTCTTGCTGCCTGGTAGATCTCTTCCTCCTCACACTCTCCGGACTGAGCCAGCTGATCCGCCGCTTCCAGAAGCTTCTCTGCGTTAGTGTACGTGTTCTACACACACACACACACACACACACCGGACACACACACACACACCGGACACACACACCCCGGACACAGTTAATAATTTACTATTATTATCGTGCAGGGATTCAGATCAATGCATCAGCTTCAGACTGTATGTATTTTCAGTGTGTATTCCTGTGTACCTGTGCGACCTGCTGGAAGTCGTCGTGGCGCTTCTGCAGCGCTCTCGCTCGGTGCAGAGACTTCCCCACGCCGGTGTGTTTGTTCAGGAAAACCTCTCCATGTTGCTCCACCCAGTCCAACACCTGACAGGTACAGGTGGGGGGGGGGGGCATATTCAATCACATGTATACAAAATCAATCCAAGTTATAAGAATCAAAATCAAAATCAAGTTAGAAATATAACCAAAAAAAATCAAAATTTGAATAATTTAAATCAGTGAGTTACCTGTCTGACGTCCTGTTGGAACACACACAGCTGCAGACGCTGGTGGAGGCGGAGCTTACGGTGCTGCCACGCCCCTTCCACCTCGTGGTGACCCTTCAGGTAGAAACACACGTAAATACACCTGTCTGTCTCTCACCTGTCTGTAATCTAACCTGTCTGTGTCTCACGTTACCTGCATGACCTGGTGCAGAACTCCCATGATGCCGTGCGTGGCGGAGGTGAAGTCGGGTTTTGTCGCCGTTTCTTCAGAGTCGGAGGGCAAGGAACGCTGGAGGACGTCGAGCAAGGCTTTACCACTCTCACTGACCTGCGGGTACACACAGACAGGTAAACACAGACAGGTAAACACACAGGTAAACACACACAGGTAAACACACACAGGTAAACACACAGGTAAACACACACAGGTAAACACACACAGGTAAACACAGACAGGTAAACACACAGGTAAACACACACAGGTAAACACACACAGGTAAACACACACAGGTAAACACACACAGGTAAACACACAGGTAAACACAGACAGGTAAACACACAGGTAAACACACAGGTAAACACAGACAGGTAAACACAGAGGTAAACACACACAGGTAAACACAGACAGGTAAACACAGACAGGTAAACACACACAGGTAAACACACAGGTAAACACAGACAGGTAAACACACAGGTAAACACAGACAGGTAAACACACAGGTAAACACACACAGGTAAACACACACAGGTAAACACACACAGGTAAACACACAGGTAAACACAGACAGGTAAACACACAGGTAAACACAGACAGGTAAACACACAGGTAAACACACACAGGTAAACACACACAGGTAAACACAGACAGGTAAACACAGACAGGTAAACACAGACAGGTACCTGTGTGTAGTCGGTGGAGATTTCCTCGTTAAGCTCTGTGTGTTTTTTTGTCGCTGCGTCCAGCTCGTTAGCTGCCGACGGCAACGAGCCTTCAGAGCACGTCTGAACCCAACCCTGGACCCTCAGCAGGAACTGAGACAGACAGGTGAGAGGGACAGGTGAGAGGGGCAGGTGAGGCAGACAGGTGAGAGGGACAGGTGAGAGGGACAGGTGAGACGGACAGGTGAGAGGGGCAGGTGAGAGGGACAGGTGAGAGGGACAGGTGAGAGGGACAAGTGAGAGGGACAGGTGAGAGGGACAGGTGAGAAGGACAGGTGAGAGGGACAGGTGAGAGGGACAGGTGAGAAGGACGGGTGAGAAGGATGGGTGAGAAGGACAGGTGAGAAGGACAGGTGAGAGGGACAGGTGAGAGGGACAGGTGAGAAGGACAGGTGAGAGGGACAGGTGAGAGGGACAAGTGAGAAGGACAGGTGAGAGGGACAGGTGAGAGGGACAGGTGAGAAGGACAGGTGAGAGGGACAGGTGAGAGGGACAGGTGAGAAGGACAGGTGAGAAGGACAGGTGAGACGGACAGGTGAGACAGACAGGTGAGAGGGACAGGTGAGAAGGACAGGTGAGAAGGACAAGTGAGAGGGGCAGGTGAGAGGGACAAGTGAGAGGGACAAGTGAGAGGGACAGGTGAGAGGGACAGGTGGGAGAGACAGGTGAGACACAAAGTTGTAATATTTCACGTGTAGTCGTTATGTTTCGTGAATAAAGTCGTAGCATCTCACCTGCTCCGCCCCCAGGTTGAAGCCGGTTGCCATGACGAGGGTGTTGCTACGCTCCTCCAGCGCTGTCGTCAGGGACTTCCAGTCCTCCTGTAACCGTGACGACACCATGGCGATACGCTCCGCCCCGTAGTGACCAGCCTGGGCCAGCCTGGCTGCCACGGTAACCACGCTGTCCACGTTCACGCTGCCGTTCTGCCCGGCAACAAGCAGTGTTGTTGTTGAGTTAGTGTCACAACAAAACATATAACATACAAACAAAACAACAACCAACAAAACAGACACGCACCATGCAGTTGGCGGTGAAGTGCTGGTGCTGCGTCTGGAGGTCCAGGGCGTGCTGGTGGTTCTGACCCACCTCCGCCAGACTCTGGACGAACAGATCTTTACTGTGAGCAATCCACTCCGACATCTGAGACAAAACACACCTGGGGTTATCAGCAGGAGGTCACAGGTGTGTCTCTACCTGCATCACCTGACTGCAATACAAACGGCCTCCTGGATCCAGTGTTTGAACGAGCACACTCCAGAGGCCTGTACTACGAAGCCGGATGTTCTCTTAGCGGCTAACTTCAGGGTAACTCTGGGTTTCCGGTCCTACGAAGCTGGTTCTCTTCTTAGCGGCTAGATCTCCATGGTAACTGATGCTGAGCGGCTAACCTGCTCCGGAGCAGGTTAGGTTGCAGGCTAAGAGCTCAACTCAGTGAAAGCACTGCCTGCCGACCAATCAGAGCTCAGTGTGCGGAGTTTAAAGCGATCAAGTCATATTACAGGAGAAAGGAAATACAGAAAAGCTGCCGTTGCAGGAAAGACGGCCGGCAACAATCACCGACTGTGTGAACGTGAACATGAATAGAATATCACCTCCATCTTCAGAGCAATCTAACTATTATAACATTAGCGTTAAGAAAGCTTACTGAAATATCTGCCACAACATCAGTAACCGGATCAGAGTCACATTAAGTACAGTCCGCGGCATATCACTTCATAATGTATCACATATCTCCTGATCTGAGTCAGCTGAGCCGTATCTGGCCGTGCAACACTCACAGTGTCACAGACTGGATGCAGAAGGATTATTTTAAGCAACACATTAAGTTGAGGAAACACTCGAGTCAAATGTAATGAAAGTCAGATGGTGTCTTAGACGGGCAGTGATATCATAAACCTGTTAACGCATTCAAACACTTGTTCTGTTACCAGCTGTATTCACCTTGCAGGTGCAGCTCTGTGGCTTTGATCCTGGATCAAGTGTTTAAGTCATGTTTAAAGTTTAACTTCTTCATATGTCTAATATTATAGTTGACTTTTCATTCAGGAAGTATGACGCTGCGCTGTCAGTACGCTTCTCCATGTCTGTGATTGGTCGAATGCTCCAGATACCACCCCTCTCATGTGAACACCTAACTAGATAGGACACGGCTGGCTTGACGATCCACTTGATAACCCGCGTCGTAGGACCGCTTAGCGAGAGCGCGTATGTTTTGGATTAGGCCAACCGGCTAACTCAAACATATCCAGGTTAGGTTGAACCAGCTTCGTAGGACAGGCCTCAGGGGTGTTCAGTGAACCACCCCTACTAGTGTGATGGAAACTTCTGGATCAATGGAGACTCAGAGACTCAGAGACTCAGAGACTCAGAGACTCAGAGAGCAGGAGCTCTGATGGAAACACTGAGGGTTTCTTTGGAGCTTGTGTTTCTGAAGATCTCTCCCCCAGACCATGTGCTCAGCTCTGAGAGAAGAATCAACATGCTGCAGAACAAGATGAAGCACTGTAGCCTCTATCAGCTGAGCCAGCAGGAGGAGACACTGAGCAGCCCAAGGTGCAGCTGCTCAGTGAGGAGGACACACTGGGTCAGAGGTGTGGGCCTACAGGAACATATGTCCCCAACATCTATCAGCAGTGTTACGTATCGCCGATGGACTTGGCCTCACCTTGGCGGCATCCTGCTCGAACAGGTGCAGCTGCAGCGTCTGGTCCAGGGTCAGTTTCCTGTCGCCCCAGCTCTGCAGCAGGTGGGTCCGGGCCACCTGCAGGCGCTCCAGCAGGGCCGAGACCTTCGGAGCGATGCTCTGGAAGTCTGCGCCGCCGGAGAGCCAGCTGCCGTGACTCCCCCCCCCTCCACCTCCTCCACCTCCTTCAGAGGAGGCGTCACCGTGGGAGGGCATTCGCATTCGCTGGAGCAAGCTCCGCCCCTCCCGCTCCAGGGAGTCGATTGGTGCCGTGGAGATGGTGTTTCTGAGACGACCGTGTTCCTCCAGGAGTCTGGGCAGGGAAAGAAGAACTCCATGAACAAAACATAATAACATCCCAGTCAGTCCAAAGTGACATCACTGAGTTTGACTTTGTCTTTCTGAGGTATCGCTTTCTGTGTTTGGGACGGACGGGACCTTCATGATCATCTGTGGGTCCAAGTGGACATTGACTCACTTGCGGGCCTCGTCCACGTCCTGGGGCTTGGGGACTCGGTTCAGCCCGGCCTCCAGCTGCTCCAGCTGGGCCAGCAGCTGCGTGGCGGCGCCGGTGAACTCCTCCAGACCCAGGCGCAGCTCGGTCCACTCCACATGGTCGTACTCCAGAGAGCCCCCCAGGTCTGAGGTCAGCTGGGAGGGGTCCACCAGCCGGGACAGACCCTCCACCGACACCAGGCTGGTCTGGAGACGGTTAGCAGGAGCATCAGTTAGCATCAGTTAGCATCAGTTAGCATCAGTTAGCATCAGTGGTACTATAGTTAGTAGTACGTTTACTAAAGTTGGCAACAGTGTTAGATTCTGTTTTGGTAGTATTAGTATATCTATTGGCAGTAGTAGTACAGCAGTAGTACAGCAGTAGTACATGTGTTGGCAGTAGTACATGTTTGTTAGTACTAGTACCTCGAAGCTGAGCTTGGCGCTGCCCAGGTTGGTCTTGTGTTTCTGCCAGAAGGTGTCAGGTTTGATGAGCAGCGCGGCGTGGATGCTGGAGGCGAAGGACTCCTGCAGCGTCCGGAGAACAGGTTTCACACTGTCCCACTTACTGCCTCGCATGTCCACCACCACCGTGAAGCCCCGCCCACACACCTCCTCACTGTGGAGAGACACAGGCACAGGTGAGTATTAATACATCATCACCGTGAAGCCCCGCCCACACACCTCCTCACTGTGGAGAGACACAGGTACAGGTGGGTACTTATACACATCATCACTGCGGATACAGAGTATTTATACTTCTTCAGATACTTATACACAGACTGAGTGGAGGACAGGTGTTACCTGGGTATGGTCGCCAGGTAAGTGACCAATCGGCTGAGGTCTTCCTGTTTTATTCGATCGTGATTGGTCCTGGCAGGGAAGGTCAGGATTGGTCCTCCACGTTTGTCCCGCCCACCTGAGGAAACACTGTCCGTTACACCTGGTCTCACCTGTGTGTGTGTGTGTGTGTGTGTGTGTGTGTGTGTGTGTGTGTGTGTGTGTGTGTGTGTGTGTGTGTGTGTGTGTGTGTGTGTGTGTGTGTGTGTGTGTGTGTGTGTGTGTGTGTGTGTGTGTGTGTGTGTGTGTGTGTGTGTTACCTGACACGAAGGCCACCTTCTCTCGGAGCACCGTCAGGACGTCGACGGCCCGCGGACACTCAGCTTTACCCGGACCTGAGGGAAAACGTGCTTTTTTAAATATTATTTTGCTCGTTTTCAATGTATTTTGTGACTTTAGAGCAGGGGGGGGGGGGGGAACCTTTTTCCTCTCAAGGGCCATTTCAATTTTTTCAACATCCTCCGAGGGCCGTACAAATTATTGATCTCTGCTTAAAAATCACAGCACATTCATTTGGCCTTTCTTTCATGCTGTGCAAAGAAAAAGCAACCAATCCAGAGATCTCACCATGACTCGCGCATTCACGTGCACGTGCACGTGCACGGTGTGGCGTGACCACCACACAGAAAGATATGGACACAAGATGTGTGCAAATGTATTTAGTTTCCTATCCATGGACATGATTTAAGTGGGGGGGGGGGACCTAACCTCCTCTAGGGGGGACCTAACCTCCTCTAGGGGGGTCCTAACCTCCTCTAGGGGGGTCCGGGGGCATGCTCCCTAGAGAAGATGTGTTTTTAAACATTGAAGTTGAAAGCATCAATCTGGTGCACTCTGAGAGCAACATGAGAGATCTATGGAAACAGCTCTCAGATGAAACAGAACTGGAAGCAGATTTACTTTTTCTTTATGGATATTTTACAAATCACTCTCCTTTCAAACTCTATTCTTGTTTATTAATAACAACTTTTGTTTACTGTCATATAGAATTTTATACCTGTTTACTTTATTCTCTTGTTTTTTGATAACTATAATGATCATATAAAGAAGTGCCTTCACCTCACTGGTTGGAGAAAAAGCTTCTTCTATCCGTTAGCATAGCTAGCTACCCAGATGCTAATGACAGATGAACAGATGTGGGCTTTCAGCTAAAGACACGCAGAACCTGCAGCCTGTGTACGGACTTATCGGTACTGCAATTTTTTTAAGTCCCGGAGCTGCGTTCTGGTGCTCTCCGTCAGAACTGCACTCCTGTCAGACGAGACATATACCACGTGATGACACGTTAGGCTCGTGTTGTGTTCAAAGACCATGACCGTTGCCAGGAAAAACAGGCACTCGCTTGTTTAATTATTTTGCGGTCTAGATTTCTTTATTTTTTTTATTTTTTGCGTGTGTTTATAAATTACCTCGAGGGCCAAACCAAATGGTCTCGCGGGCCGTATCCGGCCCGGAGGCCGGAGGTTCCCCACCCCTGCTTTAGAGCAACATATTGATATAGGATCGATATCGTGACTCGAGACTAGATGTTGTTTTAGATTTTGAATAAGAGTCGTTTCCTTTCAGTAAAGTACATGTTCTGAGTTGAACAGACTGCCTCTCTGGGTCTCTGGGTCTCTGGGTCTCTGGGTCTCCCTGCCTCTCTGGGTCTCCCTGCCTCTCTGGGTCTCTGGGTCTCTGCCTCTCTGCCTCTCTGCCTCTCTGGGTCTCTGGGTCTCTGCCTCTCTGCCTCTCTGGGTCTCCCTGCCTCTCTGGGTCTCTGGGTCTCTGGGTCTCTGGGTCTCTGGGTCTCTGGGTCTCTGCCTCTCTGGGTCTCCCTGCCTCTCTGGGTCTCTGCCTCTCTGGGTCTCTGGGTCTCTGGGTCTCCCTGCCTCTCTGGGTCTCTGGGTCTCTGCCTCTCTGCCTCTCTGGGTCTCCCTGCCTCTCTGGGTCTCTGGGTCTCTGGGTCTCTGGGTCTCCCTGCCTCTCTGGGTCTCTGCCTCTCTGGGTCTCCCTGCCTCTCTGGGTCTCTGCCTCTCTGGGTCTCTGGGTCTCTGGGTCTCCCTGCCTCTCTGGGTCTCCCTGCCTCTCTGGGTCTCCCTGCCTCTCTGGGTCTCTGGGTCTCCCTGCCTCTCTGGGTCTCCCTGCCTCTCTGGGTCTCTGGGTCTCCCTGCCTCTCTGGGTCTCTGGGTCTCCCTGCCTCTCTGGGTCTCTGGGTCTCTGCCTCTCTGGGTCTCCCTGCCTCTCTGGGTCTCTCTGCCTCTCTGGGTCTCCCTGCCTCTCTGGGTCTCTGGGTCTCCCTGCCTCTCTGGGTCTCTGGGTCTCTGCCTCTCTGCCTCTCTGGGTCTCCCTGCCTCTCTGGGTCTCTGGGTCTCTGGGTCTCTGGGTCTCCCTGCCTCTCTGGGTCTCTGCCTCTCTGGGTCTCCCTGCCTCTCTGGGTCTCTGCCTCTCTGGGTCTCTGGGTCTCTGGGTCTCCCTGCCTCTCTGGGTCTCCCTGCCTCTCTGGGTCTCTGGGTCTCCCTGCCTCTCTGGGTCTCCCTGCCTCTCTGGGTCTCTGGGTCTCCCTGCCTCTCTGGGTCTCTGGGTCTCCCTGCCTCTCTGGGTCTCTGGGTCTCCCTGCCTCTCTGGGTCTCTGGGTCTCTGCCTCTCTGGGTCTACCTGCCTCTCTGGGTCTCTCTGCCTCTCTGGGTCTCCCTGCCTCTCTGGGTCTCCCTGCCTCTCTGGGTCTCTGGGTCTCCCTGCCTCTCTGGGTCTCTGGGTCTCCCTGCCTCTCTGGGTCTCCCTGCCTCTCTGGGTCTCTGGGTCTCTGGGTCTCCCTGCCTCTCTGGGTCTCCCTGCCTCTCTGGGTCTCCCTGCCTCTCTGGGTCTCCCTGCCTCTCTGGGTCTCCCTGCCTCTCTGGGTCTCTGGGTCTCTGCCTCTCTGGGTCTCCCTGCCTCTCTGGGTCTCCCTGCCTCTCTGGGTCTCCCTGCCTCTCTGGGTCTCTCTGGGTCTCCCTGCCTCTCTGGGTCTCCCTGCCTCTCTGGGTCTCTCTGGGTCTCTCTGGGTCTCCCTGCCTCTCTGGGTCTCTCTGGGTCTCTCTGGGTCTCCCTGCCTCTCTGGGTCTCCCTGCCTCTCTGGGTCTCTGGGTCTCCCTGCCTCTCTGGGTCTCCCTGCCTCTCTGGGTCTCTCTGGGTCTCCCTGCCTCTCTGGGTCTCTGGGTCTCTGGGTCTCCCTGCCTCTCTGGGTCTCCCTGCCTCTCTGGGTCTCTGGGTCTCTGGGTCTCCCTGCCTCTCTGGGTCTCCCTGCCTCTCTGGGTCTCCCTGCCTCTCTGGGTCTCTGGGTCTCCCTGCCTCTCTGGGTCTCCCTGTCTCTCTGGGTCTCCCTGCCTCTCTGGGTCTCCCTGTCTCTCTGGGTCTCCCTGCCTCTCTGGGTCTCTCTGGGTCTCCCTGCCTCTCGGGGTCTCTCTGGGTCTCTCTGCCTCTCTGGGTCTCCCTGCCTCTCTGGGTCTCCCTGGGTCTCTGGGTCTCTGCCTCTCTGGGTCTCTGGGTCTCTCTGCCTCTCTGGGTCTCCCTGCCTCTCTGGGTCTCCCTGGGTCTCTGGGTCTCTGCCTCTCTGGGTCTCTGGGTCTCCCTGCCTCTCTGGGTCTCCCTGCCTCTCTGGGTCTCCCTGCCTCTCTGGGTCTCTCTGCCTCTCTGGGTCTCTCTGGGTCTCCCTGCCTCTCTGGGTCTCTCTGGGTCTCCCTGCCTCTCTGGGTCTCTCTGGGTCTCCCTGCCTCTCTGGGTCTCCCTGCCTCTCTGGGTCTCTCTGGGTCTCTGGGTCTCCCTGCCTCTCTGGGTCTCTCTGGGTCTCTGGGTCTCCCTGTCTCTCTGGGTCTCTCTGCCTCTCTGGGTCTCCCTGCCTCTCTGGGTCTCCCTGGGTCTCTGGGTCTCTGCCTCTCTGGGTCTCTGGGTCTCTCTGCCTCTCTGGGTCTCCCTGCCTCTCTGGGTCTCCCTGGGTCTCTGGGTCTCTGCCTCTCTGGGTCTCTGGGTCTCCCTGCCTCTCTGGGTCTCCCTGCCTCTCTGGGTCTCCCTGCCTCTCTGGGTCTCTCTGCCTCTCTGGGTCTCTCTGGGTCTCCCTGCCTCTCTGGGTCTCTCTGGGTCTCCCTGCCTCTCTGGGTCTCTCTGGGTCTCCCTGCCTCTCTGGGTCTCTCTGGGTCTCCCTGCCTCTCTGGGTCTCTGGGTCTCCCTGCCTCTCTGGGTCTCCCTGCCTCTCTGGGTCTCCCTGCCTCTCTGGGTCTCCCTGCCTCTCTGGGTCTCCCTGCCTCTCTGGGTCTCTGGGTCTCTGCCTCTCTGGGTCTCCCTGTCTCTCTGGGTCTCCCTGCCTCTCTGGGTCTCTGGGTCTCTGCCTCTCTGGGTCTCCCTGCCTCTCTGGGTCTCCCTGCCTCTCTGGGTCTCCCTGCCTCTCTGGGTCTCCCTGCCTCTCTGGGTCTCTGGGTCTCTGCCTCTCTGGGTCTCCCTGCCTCTCTGGGTCTCCCTGCCTCTCTGGGTCTCCCTGCCTCTCTGGGTCTCCCTGCCTCTATGGGTCTCTCTGGGTCTCCCTGCCTCTCTGGGTCTCCCTGCCTCTCTGGGTCTCCCTGCCTCTCTGGGTCTCTCTGGGTCTCTCTGGGTCTCCCTGCCTCTCTGGGTCTCTCTGGGTCTCTCTGGGTCTCCCTGCCTCTCTGGGTCTCCCTGCCTCTCTGGGTCTCTGGGTCTCTCTGCCTCTCTGGGTCTCCCTGCCTCTCTGGGTCTCCCTGCCTCTCTGGGTCTCTCTGGGTCTCCCTGCCTCTCTGGGTCTCTGGGTCTCTGGGTCTCCCTGCCTCTCTGGGTCTCCCTGCCTCTCTGGGTCTCTGGGTCTCTGGGTCTCTGGGTCTCCCTGCCTCTCTGGGTCTCCCTGCCTCTCTGGGTCTCCCTGCCTCTCTGCCTCTCTGGGTCTCCCTGCCTCTCTGGGTCTCTCTGGGTCTCCCTGCCTCTCTGGGTCTCCCTGCCTCTCTGGGTCTCTCTGGGTCTCCCTGCCTCTCTGGGTCTCTCTGGGTCTCTGGGTCTCTCTGGGTCTCTCTGCCTCTCTGGGTCTCTCTGGGTCTCCCTGCCTCTCTGGGTCTCTCTGGGTCTCCCTCCCTCTCTGGGTCTCTGGGTCTCTGGGTCTCTCTGGGTCTCTCTGGGTCTCCCTCCCTCTCTGGGTCTCTGGGTCTCTGGGTCTCTCTGGGTCTCTCTGGGTCTCCCTCCCTCTCTGGGTCTCTGGGTCTCTGGGTCTCTCTGGGTCTCTCTGGTTCTCCCTCCCTCTCTGGGTCTCTGGGTCTCCCTGCCTCTCTGGGTCTCTGGGTCTCTCTGCCTCTCTGGGTCTCCCTGCCTCTCTGGGTCTCCCTGCCTCTCTGGGTCTCTCTGGGTCTCTCTGGGTCTCTGGGTCTCTCTGGGTCTCTCTGGGTCTCTCTGGGTCTCTCTGGGTCTCTCTGGGTCTCCCTCCCTCTCTGGGTCTCCCTGCTCAGCCAGTCCACAGCACTGAGGGTTCATCATCACAACTCTCCGCGTCTTCTTCTGCATTTATCCACTCGTTTCATTCCCTTCTCCTCAAGCTGTGAGCCTTCAATCGAAACTCAGGGGATATTATTTCCCCCAAATGTTTTAACGATGGTTTTAAGATCCAGTCAAAAAGCGTTAGTTCCAGTTCGTTTGAAATTAAAACTGAAAATTAAATAATGGAAATATAAAACGACTTTCGCTCATCCACGGAAACGAGCCAATCAGAAGGAGCGGCTGATAGAAGTGTGTGTGAGAGTGTGTGTTGCAGATCACCCTCCACAGCGGGACGAAACTAATCCAACACACACACACACACACACACACACACACACACACACACAGGGACACACACACACACACACACACACACACACACACACACACACACAGACACACACACACACACACACACACACACACACACACACACACACACAGACACACACACACACACACACACACACACACACACACACACACACACAGAGACACACACAGAGACACACACACAGAGACACACACACACACACACACACACACACACACACACACACACAGAGACACACACACACACACACACACACACACACACACACACACACACAGAGACACACACACACACACACACACACACACACACACACAGAGACACACACACACACACACAGACACACACACACAGACACACACACACAGACACACACACAGACACACACACACACACACACACACACACACACACACACACACACACACACAGACACACACACACACACACACACACACACACACACACACACACACAGACACACACACTCCAGCTCAAAGCGTCTTTATCATACATTAGCATTACAGCTCGTTAAATGACTAATTAAGTTCAAAAGAGAAACAGTCGTAAGTCATTCATAACATAGTTTTTCACAATAAAAGCACATAAGTCCTTTCAAAATAAAAGCCCTCTAGCTCCTTCAAAGTAAAACACAACATGGTTTTTCAAAATAAAGCCCAGAAGTTCCTTAAGGTTTTAAATGTGCCACTATACGTATCAATACAATATAACATGTGATTAAATGGTAACAACTCTGTAACATTTCAAATTCAAAAAAATATAATTCAAAAAATAATTAGGAATTAAAATCCCAGAATATGAAGTTTATATAAATGTTAAATAGATATTAAAGCGGTAAATCTGATTTCTTTTCGAAAATACACTTTGTTTATGTTGTTTATTTCACCAGTTTGACTGCAGGCTGATACACCTCTAATGACTGTTAATTGATGCCTCTCAGCCAATCACAGAGCAGTATGCAGAAAACAATAACACTATATATATAATCCCCCCCCCTTATAATACTATAGGAATGAATGGATGGCATCATGTGACCACAGCACACACACACACACACACACACACACACACACACACACACACACACACACACACACACACACACACACACACACACACACACACACACACACCCGATGATAACCAAGCAGGCCTTCCCACAATCCTTCTTGGTAGGACCCTCCACCCCCCAATACACACACACACACACACATTCTCTGAGTCAATGGGCGGATGTGGAGGCATCATGGCCACAGCATCTCCCACTACACGCACGCACGCACACGCACACTCGCACACACACACACACAGACACACACCCTACCTGCCGTCGCCAGGCCTTCCTCTCCTCCTCCCTCCACAGAATTCATCCTCCTCTTCCTCCTCCTCGCGCTCTCCTCCTCGCGCTCTCTCCCCTGATGTTCGGTCTCGTGCCTCCTGCTACCCGTCCATCCCGGTGCTCCTCCCGGTGTGCTCCTGTCCTCGCGGTGCTCACGGTGCTCCTCGCGGCTCTCTCTGCAGCATCGTCCCGGGTCTCGGTGTCTCACCGCCGGCAGCAGCTCAGCAGCAGCTCGGTGCACGGAGCCTCCAGTGCGCCTGCGCAGAGGGAGAGAGAGAGAGGGGCTGCAGCAGCTGCTCACACACACACACACACACACACACACACACACACACACACACACACACACACACACCCCGCCTTCCTCCGTTACTATTGGCGTTTAGTGACTCTATGATTACATGTTATTTATTAGTTATTTATTTAAACATTGAGTTTTTAATTTCTCTGTTTTTAAAATGAAAACTTTTCTTTAATATTCTTAGATTTTTGTAATTTATTTAAATATTATAATTTATGTTCTTCTTTGTAGTAAAGCTAACACCTCCTCCTCCTCCTCCTCCTCCTCCTCCTCCTCCTCCTCCTCCTCCTCCTCCTCCTCCTCCAGTGAGCCAGCAGCTCCTCCAGTGGGCCAGCAGCTCCTCCAGTGGGCCAGCAGCTCCTCCAGTGGGCCAGCAGCTCCTCCAGTGGGCCAGCAGCACCTCCTCCTCCTCCAGTGGGCCAGCAGCACCTCCTCCTCCTCCTCCTCCTCCTCCTCCTCCTCCTCCTCCTCCAGTGGGCCAGCAGCACCTCCTCCTCCTCCAGTGGGCCAGCAGAACCTCCTCCTCCTCCAGTGGGCCAGCAGCACCTCCTCCTCCTCCAGTGAGCCAGCACCTCCTCCTCCTCCAGTGGGCCAGCAGCACCTCCTCCTCCTCCAGTGGGCCAGCAGCACCTCCTCCTCCTCCAGTGGGCCAGCAGCTCCTCCTCCAGTGAGCCAGCAGCTCCTCTAGTGGGCCAGCAGCACCTCCTCCTCCTCCTCCAGTGGGCCAGCAGCACCTCCTCCTCCTCCTCCAGTGAGCCAACACCTCCTCCAGTGGGCCAGCAGCACCTCCTCCTCCTCCAGTGAGCCAGCACCTCCTCCTCCTCCAGTGGGCCAGCAGCACCTCCTCCTCCTCCAGTGGGCCAGCAGCACCTCCTCCTCCTCCAGTGAGCCAGCAGCTCCTCCTCCAGTGAGCCAGCAGCTCCTCTAGTGGGCCAGCAGCACCTCCTCCTCCTCCTCCAGTGGGCCAGCAGCACCTCCTCCTCCTCCTCCAGTGAGCCAACACCTCCTCCAGTGGGCCAGCAGCACCTCCTCCTCCTCCAGTGGGCCAGCAGCACCTCCTCCTCCTCCAGTGGGCCAGCAGCACCTCCTCCTCCTCCTCCAGTGGGCCAGCAGCACCTCCTCCTCCTCCAGTGGGCCAGCAGCACCTCCTCCAGTGAGCCAGCAGCTCCTCCTCCAGTGACCCAACAGCGCCCCCAGAGGCCAGGTGACGTCACAGCAGCTCTACACCCGATTCACTTTATTCTTAAAAACTGACTTTTAAATGATGACTTTAATTTACAGTTTTTATTGTTAAGCACAGAAATATATAAATAATAACCATTTATTAATTATTCCAAATAAAATATAATCTACTTTTATTCATCTATTTCTGTTAGTGACGTCATAAGATCTTTTTTAATTGAATATAAAATCTATAAAAAGACATATTTAATGTTTACTGTTATTTCTCCATTGATCCACTTTGGTGCAGAGTGATGACGTCATGACGTCCTGTTGCCGTAGAAACGGAGCAACTGATGCTAATTAGCCAAAAAACTCTTGTTTTTGGAGCTTTGTAACGTTTTAAATGAGTCAGTGTGAGGGTTGTTAGACTAACGTTATATTGCATTTAATGTGTTATTAATTCATGCTTAGATCCTTAGAGGTTAGTATTTAATATGCATTTGTTTATTTACTTTTGTATCCCTATTTCTATGTTGTATTTGTTATTTATTTACCCTTTTATTTATATTTAAAATGAGGCCAAAACTATTTTATTAGTATTAGTATTTTTGTTGAGGTGCAGTTTGCTGTTGTAACCGCCAGAGGGAGCTGTTTACCTTCTCTAATATTCATTTTTAATTGTTTGATTGATTGAACTTATTAATCAACCATCAGGTCACAGCATGAAGATTTAAAAACATATTTATTTACTTCAGAAAATACTTTTATAATAATAATAATAATAATATTTGTTCTGTGATGTTTAAAATGTAATTAACCAGCTTCCTCTCCTGTTGGACTCAGACTCCCATGATGCATCTCTTCGCTTCAACACCAGGACCAGCCCACCCCCCTTCTTCATCGCTACCAACACACACTTTACACACACTGTAGACACACTTTACAGTGGCGGCGCCAGGCGGGCTCTAGGGGGTGAAGCAGCCCCCGGGATAGCCATAGCACCCCCTAAGCACCCCCAAGAAATGTATGTGTCTTTTTTATGTGTGAAATTCAGTTTACAAATATTACAAAATAGATAACAATAATATTAGTTCTGGTACAAAGTGAGGATTTGATATTAAATATGAAACTAGTTTCTCTGACGCATTGATCCAGATAGTGTCTGGTTATAATGTATTGATATTTATATTTATGTAATTGTTATTAATAGAGTGCTCACAGCAGGGGGGGGTGTGCGAGTGGCGCCCTCTGGTGGATTGTGTGCGAGTGGCGCCCTCTGGTGGACTGTGTGCGAGTGGCGCCCTCTGGTGGACAGTGTGCGAGTGGCGCCCTCTGGTGGACTGTGTGCGAGTGGCGCCCTCTGGTGGACTGTGTGCGAGTGGCGCCCTCTGGTGGACGGTGTGCGAGTGGCGCCCTCTGGTGGACAGTGTGCGAGTGGCGCCCTCTGGTGGACTGTGTGCGAGTGGCGCCCTCTGGTGGACTGTGTGCGAGTGGCGCCCTCTGGTGGACTGTGTGCGAGTGGCGCCCTCTGGTGGACAGTGTGCGAGTGGCGCCCTCTGGTGGACAGTGTGCGAGTGGCGCCCTCTGGTGGACTGTGTGCGAGTGGCGCCCTCTGGTGGACTGTGTGCGAGTGGCGCCCTCTGGTGGACATAAAAGTGTAAACACATCATTAAATAATGAGGTGGATATATCAGCAGACCTCCAGCAGCTGCAGGTTCACAGGGTTCAGGTCTAACTTAAGATCCAGGTCTCTGATCCTGAGTCAGCCCATAACCCAGACTCCCTTTAGGGTTAGGGTCTCAACTTCCCCTCATTTATTGATTATTCTCTTTATATAACTTCACATTCTTTTTTATAGTATTTTAAATATTTTTTGAATTTTGTGGCACGATATTTAAATATAATTATCAGATGTTATTATTATTATTTTATATCATAGTATAATCTATTCTGTTAAATGATTATTTATTGTTGTTGTTGTTTATTTGTATAATAGTTTGTTGGCATTCTTTTGACTCCATATTTTAATTAAATATATAAATACATGTATAATATTGTCCCGTCACGGATGTCCTTATAAAGACTGTATCTGTTCACACCTCTCAGTCTGGGTCACCCTCAGAAACCAGACCCCCCCCCAAAATAAAAGCCCCTTATCTATTCCCGTCCTCCAGTTACACCAAGTAAGGAGGCGTTCACTGACCCCTCTGAAAGTGGGTCAACGGCTAAAAACAGCTGAGAAAGGACAGAGTCACCGTCAAATACAACTTTATTAACACGTTCACAAGTTACAGCAGAAAACACGATATCAATAAATCTCTCCAGACTTCGTCCGCACGAGGAAACACATAAATAGAAAAAGTATAAAAAGTCGAAAAGTATTTTCTTGTTGTTTGAGGAACGCCGGGCTTTTCATGTTTCCAGAATAAAGTCCGTCTTTCGTACTCAACGCTGTTATTTTGAAATGTCACGTTTATTCTTGGACCTTTTGACCTTCAGAATAAAAGTCACCTTGGTGTGTTCACTCGTCGAGTCCAGAATAAAGTTCCCTTCATCTGTGGGACGGATAACGGAATAACAAAGGAATTCAAAAAGCTCTTATTTTGAAATGATCCCTCCTTATGTTGACCTTCAGAATAAGAGCGTCCTTGGTGTGTTCACTCGTCATGTCCCTTTATCGTTCATAATACTCGAGTAAATCTCCTCTGTGGGACGAATAACGGAATAATAAAGGAATCCAAAAGTCCTGCTCTTATTTTGAAATGTCAGGTTTAGTCCTAGACCTTTTGACCTTCAGAATAAAAGCCTCCTTGTTGTGTTCACTCAACATGTCCAGAATAAAGTCTCTTTATCGTTCATAACACTTAAGTGAGTAAATCTCATCTGTTGGACGAATAAAGGAATCAGAAGTTCAGCTCTTATTCTGAAACTCTGCCTCCACACGGTGCCCTTCACAATAAAAGCCCCTCTCACTCCCGTCTGAACTCCATGGCGCTGAGCAGCCTCTGGGCCTCTGAGGTGTCGATGGTCATGTGATCCAGACTCTCAACCCCTGGCTCCGGTCCCTTCGGGGGGGCCCCGCCCGCCACTAGCTCCGCCTCCTCCCTCAGTGTCTTGGCGTCCAATAGGAAGCTGGCGGCGCTGCATTGCGTCTGCATGCTAGCCGTTAGCTTCTCCTGCATGGCGGCGCTTAGCTGTAGCTGCTGGCGATGTAGCGCCACGACGCCGTTTAGCTTCGCCACTCGCTCTCTCTCTTCCCTCCCGATGTTCTCCAGTAACTCGCCCTTCTTCTCCTCCAAGATGGCGTACAGCAGATCCAGACTTTCTCCCAAACGCCTCCTCTGCCGCTCGCCATTTTCCACGATGAGCGAGCAGGCGTCGTCCATCTGAGCGACGGCCGCCTGTAGCGCCGCGCTGCTAGCTGCCAGCGTCTCCACGGCAACACGCATCTCGGCCTTCTGGGTATTATAGACGGAGAGCAGCGGCGCCACCTCGCAGTCCTTGTGAGCGCCGAACACCTGGAGACAGGAAACACAAGAAGAAGAAGTTAGAGTCAGAGGAACTGCAGATCCAGTTCCTCTGGGACCAGAACTCTGAGGAACTTCAGATCCAGTTCCTCTGGGACCAGAACTCTGAGGAACTTCAGATCCAGTTCCTCTGGGACCAGAACTCTGAGGAACTTCAGATCCAGTTCCTCTGGGACCAGAACTCTGAGGAACTTCAGATCCAGTTCCTCAGGGACCAGAACTCTGAGGAACTTCAGATCCAGTTCCTCAGGGACCAGAACTCTGAGGAACTTCAGATCCAGTTCCTCTGGGACCAGAACTCTGAGGAACTTCAGATCCAGTTCCTCAGGGACCAGAACTCTGAGGAACTACAGATCCAGTTCCTCAGGGACCAGAACTCTGAGGGACTACAGATCCAGTTCCTCAGGGACCAGAACTCTGAGGAACTTCAGATCCAGTTCCTCAGGGACCAGAACTCAGAGGAACTTTAGATCCAGTTCCTCAGGGACCAGAACTCTGAGGAACTTCAGATCCAGTTCCTCAGGGACCAGAACTCTGAGGAACTTCAGATCCAGTTCCTCAGGGACCAGAACTCTGAGGAACTTCAGATCAGATCCAGTTCCTCAGGGACCAGAACTCTGAGGAACTACAGATCCAGTTCCTCAGGGACCAGAACTCTGAGGAACTGGATCTGTAGTTCCTCAGGGACCAGGACTCTGAGGAACTACAGATCCAGTTCCTCAGGGACCAGGACTCTGAGGAACTTCAGATCCAGTTCCTCAGGGACCAGGACTCTGAGGAACTACAGATCCAGTTCCTCAGGGACCAGAACTCTGAGGAACTACAGATCCAGTTCCTCAGGGACCAGGACTCTGAGGACAGGAAGGTTCAGGAGCTCCAGGAGATAAAGACGCTGTCGTTTAACAATCTAAATGATGAAATATTAAACAAGTCTAACTTGATATAATAAAGTACTTCGTAGTCAGTTCCTCAGTTACAAACTAGCAGATCCTACGGGTCAGAGGGGCTTCATGACCTCTGACCCTGATCCTCAGCATGGTTCACCTGGACCCTGACCCACTCTCTGATACATGGTGAGTTCCTCTCAGCTCCAGAGAGACGCTAGGTGCTGTGGTCTCTCACCTTGCACATGGAGCAGGTGGGGGTCTGGCAGGTCACGCAGTAGATGTTGATCTTCTCCTCTTCGTGCTCCCTGCAGCGCGGCTCGTCTCCTACCTCCTTCTTCCTCACCTCCTCCTCCTCCAGCTGGCCCTTGCCCTCCTGCTGCTGTTTGTACATGTCGATGATGTTCTCCACCAGCAGGTTCCTCTGCAGGCCGAACACGCCGTGGCGGTCCAGGACCACCTCGTGGCGGCAGGTGGGGCACCTGAAGGTCCCCCCGGAGTAGTGGTAGGCGTTCCTGGACTCGAACAGGTCGTTGGCGCAGCCTCGGCACAGGTTGTGCTGACACGGCAGGATCACCACCGGCTTGGTGAACATCTCCAGACAGATGGGGCAGCTCAGCTGCTGCTCCAGACTCTCCATGGCCGAGCCTGAACGCACCGCGGACACGATGTCCATCTCTACGGTCCGTCTGCTCTTCTTCTGCTTCTTCCTGTTGAACTCTTTAAAGTCCTGCTGCTCCTCTGCTTCTTCTTGAACTCTCTAAAGGATAGATTTTACTTTAAGACCTTTTCAAATTCACCCTGAAGCACCTTAATGTGAATAAAGGCTTTTCAGAAAGTCCAAAAGTCTCTTCCTCTTCTTGAAGTTTCTAAAGGATAGATTTTACTTTAAGATGTTTTTAAATTCCAAAGTCTCTCCGTCCTCGTGTCTCTGTGTCTGTCTGCCGGCAGCTGAACGCCTGCTGCCTTTATACCCTCTGGTGTGTGTGTGTGTGTGTGTGTGTGTGTGTGTGTGTGTGTGTGTGTGAGAGACAGAAATAGAGCTGCACATGCCTTTCTGTGAAACCCCCCGTCAACAACATGTTGCATGAAGTGTTTACATGTTGTTTGCTCTGTGGGCGAGACGTAGGAATAAAGAAAGACTTATTATTAATAATTATTTTAAATAAATAAATTGATATAAAGAAAATTAAATGAATTAAATGATTAATTTTTTCAAATATTTTATTCACAGCGGCGACGGGGGGGGGGGCTGACGGGGGGGGCTGACGGGGGGGAGCTGACGGGGGGGAGCTGATGGGGGGGGGGGGAGCTGACGGGGGGGAGCTGACGGGGGGAGCTGACGGGGGGGAGCTGATGGGGGGGGGGGGCTGACGGGGGGGGAGCTGACGGGGGGGAGCTGATGGGGGGGGGGAGCTGACGGGGGGGAGCTGACGGGGGAGCTGACGGGGGGGAGCTGACGGGGGGGGAGCTGACGGGGGGAGCTGACGGGAGGGGGAGCTGACGGGGGGAGCTGACGGGGGGAGCTGACGGGAGGGAGAGCTGACGTGGGGAGCTGACGGGGGGGAGCTGACGGGAGGGGGAGCTGACGGGGGGGAGCTGACGGGAGGGGGAGCTGACGACGACGACGACGGGCTAGTGGAGCCTCACTAATTCCGCCGCATAAGCGCATAGGTGAGGCTTCCTCCGCGAGGTGAGGCCCCACGCAGTCTGCGTGATCGGCCTGTAGGGGGGGCGGCCCTGTTCTTAAATTATTTACTTATTCACTTTTATTTCTTAATTTCTTTATTTTCTATTTTGTTCATTTATTGTTATTGTTGTTATGACACCTTTTGGCCTCCATACCCCTGACTAGTAAACACATTAACATTTATATTAATACAGATTCAGTTTAACACTAAATGCAGACACTGGCTTCACCCAAATGTGTGTGTGTGTGTGTGTGTGTGTGTGTGTGTGTGTGTGTGTGTGTGTGTGTGTGTGTGTGTGTGTGTGTGTGTGTGTGTGTGTGTGTGTGTGTGTGTGTGTGTGTGTGTGTGTGTGTGTGTGTGTGTGTGTGTGTGTGTGTGTGTGTGTGTGTGTGTGTGTGTGTGTGTGTATGTGTGTCAAACAGCAGCAGTGTCATGTGACCGCTTGTGTGTTTATGTCACACCGTGTCCTTGTTGACATCTCTTAAATATTAAAAACACTTTCCTGATTTTAAATTGTGTGTGTGTGTGTGTGTGTGTGTGTGAGTGTGTGAGTCCCATGCTGAGGAATGTAGGGTGTGTGTCAGGGTCCTCACGAGTACACAAGTACAAACACGCATCTCCTTTCAGTCTGTCATTATCTTGCAACACACACAC
>JAPTMU010000238.1:183136-188136 GCA_028583405.1 Pogonophryne albipinna | reverse complement strand
AAAAGTATAACACAGTTTGTAAATGTTTAAGACGTTTCTCTACAGTTTTACAGACGGAGAATAGGAACGTTCGAACATCCTGAAATCTGGAGGACAGCGGGTGCCGACAGAAGACAGAGGAGGGTCCCGAGTCCTCAGAAGATTCCCGAGTCCTACGAAGAGTCCTGAAGTCCCGCGGAGGTTTCAGAGTCCTACGAAGAGTCCTGAAGTCCTGTGGAGGTTTCAGAGTCCTACGAAGAGTCCTGAAGTCCTGCGGAGGTTTCAGAGTCAGACCAAGAGTCCTGAAGTCCTGCGGAGGTTTCAGAGTCCTACGAAGAGTCCTGAAGTCCTGCGGAGGTTTCAGAGTCCTACGAAGAGTCCTGAAGTCCTGCGGAGGTTTCAGAGTCCTACGAAGAGTCCTGAAGTCCTGCGGAGGTTTCAGAGTCCTACGAAGAGTCCTGAAGTCCTGCGCAGGTTTCAGAGTCCTACGAAGAGTCCTGAAGTCCTGCGGAGGTTTCAGAGTCCTACGAAGAGTCCTGAAGTCCTGCGGAGGTTTCAGAGTCAGACCAAGAGTTCCTAAATCTGGAGGATCGTTCGGACACAAACACTTTGCACGACTTGAGAAGCTTTCAAAGGGGTTAGTCAGTCTGCAGGTACAACACGTCTAGAGAAGTTCTTCAGAGACCAGATGAAGAGTCAAAACATCTGCAAGTCTTTAGAAAGTGTTCTGGTCTTGAGAAACTTTCCACAGACAGAGGATGCGTACCTGAACTCCTGAGAACTAAGAACTGTACAAAGAGTCCTGAAGTCTTTCAGGAGATGTCCCAAGTCCTGCGAAGGTTTCAGAGTCTTGAAGAGTTCCCATATCTGGAGGACAGTTCAGACGGTCTGATCTCGAGAACTTTAGAAGCTTTCAGACATCTGCAAGTCTTTAGAAAGCTCTCTCACGTCTTGAGAGGTTTTCTGCTACAGGAAGTCCTAAGAAATATCTCAAATCTTGATAAAAGTTCACATTAGAGGTACTGTAGAAGTTCTGGAAGAGTTCCTAAATCTGGAGGATGGTTTGGACGGTCCGACACTCGAGAACGTTTTCTAAGACTTGAGAAGCTGGCAGAGTGTTTGTAAATCTGGAGGTTCGTTTGCATGTCTTGAGAAGTTCTTCAGAGACCGGATGAAGAGTCAAAGGAAAGGTTTCTATCTTGGAAAACATCTAAGACAGGAATGTCTTTTAAAGTCCTAAGAAATATATCAAGTCTTGATAAAAGTTCACAGTTGAAGTCCTGGAAGAGTTCCTGACTCTTTATATCCGGTCTCTGATCTCTGCCAAGGAGCTCTCAGTCTCAAGGGTCTCAAGGGTCTCAAAGGTCTCAAAGGTCTCCGAGGTGTTCTCTGTGTTCTCGTTGTCGATGAGGCGAGCGACCCCTGAGCGGCTGGAGTACCTGAAGATGAAGGCCTTCATGAGGTCGTAGCGGTAGCTGCGGTGCAGGAAGCTGTAGAGCACGGGGTTCAAGACGCAGTGCATCATGGACACACACTGGGTCACCTGCAGCGCCACCCACAGGAAGCCCTCCAGACTGCAGCTGAAGGGCAGCAGCAGGGCCACCAGGTCCAGGACCAGAACCACGTGGAGAGGTAACCAGCACAACACGAACACCACGATGTAGCTTAGCACGACGTGGCGGCTCACCCCCCGGTCGGGGTCGGGGGGCAGCGCCAGGTAGGAGGCGATGATGATGGGGAGCGGGAGCAGGAAGCCCAGGACGGAGAAGATCATCTGAACGAAGACCATCATCTCACGAGACGAGAAGACCGGGCGACACACGGAGCCGGAGTGATGAGGAGAGACCACCGTCTGAGGGTCAGAGAGATTTCAGAGTTAGAGACCACCGTCTGGGGGTCAGAGAGATTTCAGAGTTAGAGACTGTCAGAGAATATTTTAACCTGATTATGTTATTATATGGGGTTTCTCAGTAATCCTGAGAACCTGTCTTTATTACAACATCTGCTTCTCATCAAGTCGCAATATGCTCTTGCTCGCAACTTGACCGGGGCACAGGTCAAAAAGGTCCTCTGCCTTCCTGTGGGGAGAAGTTTGGTTCAGGGTAAGGATTGCAATACTGAGGGGTCTTTGTTCTGATTATCTGGCATTGATTAAGCAGAGTTAGAATCGGACCAACCCACTTTCTTATATATTCAGAATCCGTCCTTTGTGTGATTCAGAGTTACGCGTGGTGATCTGCAGTGAACAACTGTAATAATCATTAAGCGAAACTCTCCGGCTGTATTTCTGTGAATCTCTAATAAACCTCAAGGTGTATGACTGTACAACTGAGTCCAGAGTGTCCATCTTTCCTGCGCCGCTTTAAAGTTTCCGTATCAGAGACCACCGTCTGGGGGTCAGAGAGATATCAGAGTTAGAGACCACCGTCTGAGGGTCAGAGAGATATCAGAGTTAGAGACCACCGTCTGAGGGTCAGAGAGATATCAAAGTTAGAGACCACCGTCTGGGGGTCAGAGAGATATCAGAGTTAGAGACCACCGTCTGGGGGTCAGAGAGATTTCATAGTTAGAGACCACCGTCTGAGGGTCAGAGAGATATCAGAGTTAGAGACCACCGTCTGAGGGTCAGAGAGATTTCAGAGTTAGAGACCACCGTCTGGGGGTCAGAGAGATATCAGAGTTAGAGACCACCGTCTGAGGGTCAGAGAGATATCAGAGTTAGAGACCACCGTCTGGGGGTCAGAGAGATATCAGAGTTAGAGACCACCGTCTGGGGGTCAGAGAGATACCAGAGTTAGAGACCACCGTCTGAGGGTCAGAGAGATATCAGAGTTAGAGACCACCGTCTGGGGGTCAGAGAGATATCAGAGTTAGAGACCACCATCTGGGGGTCAGAGAGATACCAGAGTTAGAGACCACCGTCTGAGGGTCAGAGAGATTTCAGAGTTAGAGACCACCGTCTGGGGGTCAGAGAGATATCAGAGTTAGAGTTAGAGACCACCGTCTGAGGGTCAGAGAGATATCAGAGTTAGAGACCACCGTCTGAGGGTCAGAGAGATATCAGAGTTAGAGACCACCGTCTGAGGGTCAGAGAGATTTCAGAGTTAGAGACCACCGTCTGGGGGTCAGAGAGATATCAGAGTTAGAGACCACCGTCTGGGCGTCAGAGAGATATCAGAGTTAGAGACCACCGTCTGAGGGTCAGAGAGATACCAGAGTTAGAGACCACCGTCTGGGGGTCAGAGAGATATCAGAGTTAGAGACCACCGTCTGAGGGTCAGAGAGATTTCAGAGTTAGAGACCACCGTCTGGGGGTCAGAGAGATATCAGAGTTAGAGTTAGAGACCACCGTCTGGGGGTCAGAGAGATATCAGAGTTAGAGTTAGAGACCACCGTCTGGGGGTCAGAGAGATATCAGAGTTAGAGACCACCGTCTGAGGGTCAGAGAGATATCAGAGTTAGAGACCACCGTCTGGGGGTCAGAGAGAAATCAGAGTTAGAGACCACCGTCTGGGGGTCAGAGAGATTTCAGAGTTAGAGACCACCGTCTGGGGGTCAGAGAGATATCAGAGTTAGAGACCACCGTCTGAGGGTCAGAGAGATATCAGAGTTAGAGACCATCGTCTGGGGGTCAGAGAGATATCAGAGTTAGAGACCACCGTCTGGGGGTCAGAGAGATATCAGAGTTAGAGACCACCGTCTGGGGGTCAGAGAGATATCAGAGTTAGAGACCACCGTCTGGGGGTCAGAGAGATATCAGAGTTAGAGACCACCGTCTGGGGGTCAGAGAGATATCAGAGTTAGAGACCACCGTCTGGGGTTCAGAGAGATATCAGAGTTAGAGACCACCGTCTGAGGGTCAGAGAGATATCAGAGTTAGAGACCACCGTCTGGGGGTCAGAGAGATATCAGAGTTAGGGACCACCGTCTGAGGGTCAGAGAGATATCAGAGTTAGAGTTAGAGACCACCGTCTGGGGGTCAGAGAGAAATCAGAGTTAGAGACCACCGTCTGGGGGTCAGAGAGATATCAGAGTTAGAGACCACCGTCTGGGGGTCAGAGAGATATCAGAGTTAGAGACCACCGTCTGAGGGTCAGAGAGATATCAGAGTTAGAGACCACCGTCTGGGGGTCAGAGAGATACCAGAGTTAGAGTTAGAGACCACCGTCTGGGGGTCAGAGAGATATCAGAGTTAGAGACCACCGTCTGAGGGTCAGAGAGATATCAGAGTTAGAGACCACCGTCTGGGGGTCAGAGAGATATCAGAGTTAGAGACCACCGTCTGAGGGTCAGAGAGATATCAGAGTTAGAGACCACCGTCTGGGGGTCAGAGAGATATCAGAGTTAGAGACCACCGTCTGGGGGTCAGAGAGATATCAGAGTTAGAGACCACCGTCTGGGGGTCAGAGAGATATCAGAGTTAGAGTTAGAGACCACCGTCTGGGGGTCAGAGAGATATCAGAGTTAGAGACCACCGTCTGGGGGTCAGAGAGATATCAGAGTTAGAGACCACCGTCTGGGGGTCAGAGAGATATCAGAGTTAGAGTTAGAGACCACCGTCTGAGGGTCAGAGAGATATCAGAGTTAGAGTTAGAGACCACCGTCGGGGGGTCAGAGAGATATCAGAGTTAGAGTTAGAGACCACCGTCTGGGGGTCAGAGAGATTTCAGAGTTAGAGACCACCGTCTGAGGGTCAGAGAGATATCAGAGTTAGAGACCACCGTCTGAGGGTCAGAGAGATATCAGAGTTAGAGACCACCGTCTGGGGGTCAGAGAGATACCAGAGTTAGAGTTAGAGACCACCGTCTGGGGGTCAGAGAGATATCAGAGTTAGAGACCACCGTCTGGGGGTCAGAGAGATATCAGAGTTAGAGACCACCGTCTGAGGGTCAGAGAGATATCAGAGTTAGAGACCACCGTCTGGGGGTCAGAGAGATATCAGAGTTAGAGACCACCGTCTGGGGGTCAGAGAGATATCAGAGTTAGAGTTAGAGACCACCGTCTGGGGGTCAGAGAGATAT
>JAPTMU010000238.1:58136-178136 GCA_028583405.1 Pogonophryne albipinna | reverse complement strand
AACGACAAAGAATAGAAGTTGATTTAAGACTTTAAATTGCAGGAATTTGCTCCATTAGCTACGATGCGAATTGAGATCATATTGAAGCGCTGTTTAAAAGCCGTACATTAAACGTTATATTCTAATTTAAGTAATAAAAACGGGTTATTACACATGTATTAATACTTTCACACAATAAACACGATGTCTGCTTTAATTCGGCTCGCTTTTTATTCACCAATAAAGGATGTTTTCATATTAGATTTAACTTTTTAGATCTGGGTAAAGGATGGGCTAAGAGCAACCTGCTCTATGGAGGGACCTTCAGTGACACCTCAAACTGGAGCACAGCAGTTCAGATTACCCACATATTATGGGATGTTTGGTAGAAGAAAAGTTAGCCGAATACACCAGAGGAGGTTATTATAACTGACAACATGTAAACATCATCATATAAAATAACATGCATTAACCTGGAAGAGCAAAATGTAAAAAAAGGACTTTTCTTAATGGAGTATGGTTAAAGTCTCAATTGACGAATCGTGTCTCCTTGCCTAATCACAGGGCATGGAGCCAAACTGCATTCATGTCTCCATTACTTAAAGAGTTTAAATACTTACAGGGGAAGGTGCAGGTTCTCGGGGTGTTCGCTGCTCCTCAGGCCGGGTCAGAGTGTCGCTCCTCCGGCAGAGAAGCATCTGAAGAGGCGGTCCTCCCACAGACAGCCTGCAGGCCCTCTGGTTCTCCACCAGAGGGCGCCATTACTCCTCCAACGCGCTTCTGAAGGTGGACTCCACTTTGAAAAAGACACGTGTTATAGTTGGGAAATAATAATAAGATATAAACATTAAAATATGAATATATACTTTTTTATAAATTATAAAAATTATGCAAAAAATGATATTAAAGATAATCTAATTTTAACTCCTAACTGACTTCCCAAAAAGTGAAGAAAATAGAGTTTATAAGAAATAAAAACTTAAAAGACACATGTAATAATGGGGTTATGATAAATACAATCTAAACAATACAAATCATTTAAAAATGAATATGTAATACAAATTAAATATAGCTTAAATTCTTAACAAATTATAAGATAATAAAATAAAACTCAAACATATTTATTAATACATGTATTCATTATTGTATTGATGTATTCCTATATTTACTAATACATGTATTCATTCCTGTATGTATTTGCTCTCCTGTGATGTTCTGTCTGCTCTGGGCTGTAATACCTCGCTGATCCACACTCCGCTCCGGAAGGCGGCGGTGTTGCACCTGAAAGCTGTTTGCCAACCGCCATCAAAACAACAGAAGAAGAAGAAGAAGCTGTAAACAGAGTTAGCTGTTAGCTCAAGTTTAGCTCATTCTTCTGCCTTTATTTCAGTATTTAGCAGTAACCAGGAGGCGCGAGACCAACAGAGAGGAATGGGTAAGTGAGGAAGAAGTCTATTCATCATTTTCATGAACTTTAATCAGCGTTTCAAACATGTGTGGGGCTTTTAGAAAGGTTAGCCACCTAGCTCAACCGATGCTAACGAGACTCAGTGTGAAACACATTAACTAAACAGAGCTTTAGAAGAGGTGTGTAATTAATATAACACATCTAAACATGTCTTATAAAGCAGGAGTGCTTACTCTTTAACTCGGTGTATGTAGAATATATTATTTCTGTTGATTCAGTTCAGAAACTTAAGAGATTGACTTTAATTCTCTCAGGAATAAACTAGAAGTTCAGAGGAAATGCAGATTGTTGCTGTTATTATCATTATTACCGAAATGTGCTCCAAGTTCTGCAGAAACTTCTCCGGAAACTACAAAGAAATCATTCAAAAAACAAACGAGAAAAAGTTAAATCCATCACCTGTTCCCCCCCAGCCTCGCCCCCCCCCCTCTCCTCGCCCCCCCCCCTCTCCTCGCTGCGCCTCCTGCTCCCCCCCCTCCGCCTGATGACGGCCTCCATGTGGCAGGTCGCCCGGCAACAGAGCGTGAAGCATTATGGGATGCTGGAGGACTTTGTTTCCATGGTGACGGAGGCGGTCCCTCAGCTGCTGACGGACAGGCAGAGGAGGCTGCTGCTGCTGGCTCTCAGGGCGAAGGTATTCATATATATTAAATATCATTATATACACATCTATTAATCCCGTTAACCGCCTGTCCTCCTCCAGGTGACCCTCAGCGACCCCCAGGTGACCCTCAGCGACCCTCAGGTGACCCTCAGCGACCCTCAGGTGACCCTCAGCGACCCCCAGGTGACCCTCAGCGACCCCCAGGTGACCCTCGGCGACCCCCAGGTGACCCTCGGCGACCCTCAGGTGACCCTCGGCGACCCTCAGGTGACCCTCAGGTGACCCTCGGCGACCCTCAGGTGACCCTCGGCGACCCTCAGGTGACCCTCAGGTGACCCAAGGCGACCCTCAGGTGACCCTCAGCGACCCTCAGGTGACCCTAAGCGACCCTCAGGTGACCCTCGGCGACCCTCAGGTGACCCTCAGGTGACCCAAGGCGACCCTCAGGTGACCCTCGGCGACCCTCAGGTGACCCTCGGCGACCCTCAGGTGACCCTAGGCGACCCTCAGGTGACCCTAGGCGACCCCCAGGTGACCCTCGGCGACCCCCAGGTGACCCTCACTCACCTGGAGGAACACCGCTCCGAGGACATGGTCAGTTGACGTCACACGCGCCGCTCACAGGACACTCTGAGTTCTCTCTCCTAAATGACTTCAAAGAGATGTTCCTTAAAGTCTGTCACATTTCCAAATGGCTTCTTTAATTATTTTAGATAACAACCAACCGATTAAAAATGAGTTAGTGTACATGTGACCTGCATGCAGTGCATTCTGGGAAACGTAGTCACAGTGTGAGCTGACTCTGTAATCCGTCTCTCAGATGGATGGTGAGACGTCCTGTCTGCAGTCTCTCCTCGCGCAGAGTCCAGACGACAGACAGCGCCTCCTGCAGGTCAGCGCTAAAACTACAACAACACTAAAAACTACAACTTTAACAGGTTTAACACTCTTCTTCGTTGGTGTTGCAGGAAGTGTTCGACCACAGCTTCGACTCCGCCCTCCAGGAGCTCATCTCTGACTTCCTGTCCCGGACGGAACAGCTGTTTCCTGTTCCCGACTTCAAACAGGTAAATACATCACCTGTGATCACCTGACGAACCAGTTCCCAGAATGCACCGGGGGATGTAAACAGGAAGTGTTGTTTCAGACGGCCTGCTGGCTCTCTGCTGCCCCCGGAGCTTTTGAGGAGTGTCTGCAGGAGGCGGAGCACCTGAGGGAGCTGCTGACCAATCAGAGCTGTCGGCTGGGGAAAGCCTCCACCACAGGTAAAAACACACCTTTCACTAATTTCTGTTTATGATTATATTATATTTAATGTTGTCTTTCTCTCCCAGTGAGCCAGGACACGGAGAACGTGCTCCTCACAGCCTGGTCCCACCCCCTCCTCAACAAACCGGCCAATCAGGAGCCTCCTCCCGCCAACAGCCAATCACAAGCTCTCCCAGATGTCCAATCAGATCCTCCCCCTGAAGTCCAATCAGAGCCTCTCTCTGACGTCCAATCAGAGCCTCTCCCTGACGTCCAATCAGAGCCTCTCCCTGACGTCCAATCAGAGCCTCTCCCTGACGTCCAATCAGAGCCTCTCCCTGACGTCCAATCAGAGCCTCTCTCTCAGGTGAAGGTGGAGGTGCCGGTGCTGACGGAGGGTCAGGAGGAGACTGTGATTGGTCAGAGCGAGGAGCAAGAGGCATCCAATCAGAGCGCAGCAGGGGGCGGGGACTCATGGGACGTCACACCTGTGATCGTGGAGGTGCACAGGTGAGACGCGGATTATGACATCATCACATTTCAATCTGTCTGAATCCATCATCGATGTTTCTGCTTCCTGTCAGGCTGAAGGAGTCACCTGGAGACTCTGCCGACCAATCAGAGGACACAGGTGAGACACGCACACACACACACACACATTCTCTGACAGACAGCCTCTAACCTCGCCTCCTCTCCACAGGGGACCAATCAGATCAGAGCCCTGAGGCCCCGCCCCCCCGTGTGTACAGAGCGTCTCCCGCTCAGCGCGTCGCTCACAAGTGTCCTCGCTGTGGGAAGTGCTTCATCTACAGATCCCAGGTCAGATATCACCTCCACATGTCAACAACAATAACAACAACACAGAACAATAACAACAACACAGAACAATAACAACAACAACACAGAACAATAACAACAAACAATAACAACAACACAGAACAATAACAACACAGAACAACAACACAGAACAAAAACAACAACAACACATAACAACAACACAGAACAATAACAACAACACAGAACAATAACAACACAGAACAATAACGACAACACAGAACAATAACAACAACACAGAACAATAACAACAACACAGAACAACAACAACACAGAACAATAACAACAACACAGAACAATAACAACAACACAGAACAATAACAACAACACAGAACAACAACAACACAGAACAATAACGACAACACAGAACAATAACAAAAACACAGAACAATAACAACAACACAGAACAATAACAACAACTCAGAACATTAACGACAACACAGAACAATAACAACAACTCAGAACATTAACGACAACACAGAACAATAACAACAACACAGAACACCAACAATAACAACACAGAACAATAACAACAACAATAACAACAACACAGAACAATAACAACAACACAGAACAATAACAACACAGAACAATAACGACAACACAGAACAATAACAACAACACAGAACAATAACAACAACACAGAACAACAATAACAACAACACAGAACAATAACAACACCAACACAGAACAATAACAACAACAACACAGAACAATAACAACACAGAACAATAACGACAACACAGAACAATAACAACCACACAGAACAATAAAAACAACACAGAACAACAACAATAACAACACAGAACAATAACGACAACACAGAACAATAACAACAACACAGAACAATAACAACAACACAGAACAATAACAACAACTCAGAACATTAACGACAACACAGAACATTAACGACAACGCAGAACAATAACGACAACACAGAACAATAACAACAACTCAGAACATTAACGACAACACAGAACATTAATGACAACGCAGAACAATAATGACAACACAGAACAATAACAACAACACAGTCATAATAATAAAGAATATTAATAATGTCTCCCGTGTCCTGCAGGTGATTCGTCACCTGAGCACCAGCAAGTCGTGCAGCTCAGCGTTAAGGCGTGCCTCCTCTACGCAGGCTCCGCCTCCTGATGCAGAGCCCCTCCCCTCAGAGCCCCGCCCCCTCCCATCAGGGCACCGCCCCCCCCGCTCTCACTCCTGCTTCCAGTGCAGCGCCTCCTTCAGGTCGCAGGCGGAGCTGCGCAGCCACCAGCGCAGCCACCGCAGCCGCGCGCTGTTCAGCTGCAGCTCCTGTGAGCGCGCCTTCACACACCTGTCCAGCCTCACCGCTCACACACTCACACACACACACTCTGCAGGGGAGTTCAGCTGCCCCACCTGCAGCCAGGTGTTCCCCACGGCCCGGCAGTGTGACACCCACCGGCTGCAGCACCGCCCCCCCCCCCTCACCTGCACTGTGTGTCCGCTGAGCTTCAGCTCTCAGAGCCGCCTCCTCAGACACCTGCAGACGCACTCTGCTGAGGGGGCGGAGCTTCAGTTCAGCTGCCGCTTCTGTGACCTCACCTTCCCAGGTACACACATTATACTGTGTATATATATTATATTCACTGCAGATATATATTCATCACAACATGTTCCAGGTGTGACCCAGCTGAGGATCCACCAGCGCTCGCACTCCTCCCGGCTCTTCCCCTGTGATCTGTGCTCCAAGGCGTTCGGCTCGGCCTCCGGTCTGCAGTCTCACCGGAGCAACCACGGCCTGGAGCGCCGCTTCCTGTGCGCTCAGTGCGGGAAGCGGTTCAAGACCCGGCACGGCCTGGAGGGTCACCTGAGGACGCACAGCGGGGAGCGCCCCTTCACCTGCCCCCACTGCCCCAAGGACTTCACTGCCCTCGCTGGGCTCAACGTGCACGTGAGGCGCCACACAGGTGAGGAGAGGGGGGGGCACTTAAGTACATGTTTCTGGTATCAGTACTTCACTCCACTATTTGTTTTTCTGATGACTTTGTACTTTGTACTTCTCACATGTTGAACACAAAATAGCCGCTTTCACACCAAGTACTTTGCCGTACTTAGTTCCCCCATGGAACTCAGTACTGATCTCGTTCACACCGGAATAAGTCCCTGAGGGAGGATTAGGCAAATGAGCCGCTGACATCACTTCTTCTTCTGCTTTGGGTTTACTGGCAGGCCGCAAACCACTTCACGGCGCATACTGCCGCCCGGAGTCCCCGGAGTTGGGGAAGGCTTCAGTAGAAGCTGCTGGGACTCCCAGCAGCTTCTACTGAAGCCTTCAGAGTAAATCGCCAGAACGCCGACACCTCCTCATCTCCACCGCTCCCATGTTTTCTTTTGTGTTGCCATAAGTTAGTCTCTCTGTGTTTCTGCGCTGGGCTAATGCTAATGCTAATAATGCTAATGCGAGGATAATAAAATGGCGGCTTCACAAAACTTTTCAGAGTTTTACGAGGCGGGGTTTGCAATCCGCCCAGACAATAGAAATTGGCACTTCCCCCCCCAGGAGAGAACCGCCTCTCAGCGGGCGCTGAACACGGGTAAAAGTTCCCGGCACTCAGTTCTCTTTTTGGTGTGAACGCAAAATAAGAGGTACTAATGGAACTAACGGGAGAAGTACTCCGGTGTGAACGCGCCTATTGGGATATATGTTTTAAATCCTCTGGAGCAGAGAGAGAAGCTGTGGACTGTTGTTATTGATTAGGCATCAGTGTTTCTTAAGGACACACCAAGCAGCCGCCAGAGGACTCGCCGGCTGCTGCGTCGCCGTGTCCTCCTGCGTCTGGGCCATGTGTCGCACGGGAACACGCCGCAAAGACTTCAGTGCGTGAGCGGCAATAACTCTCCTTACCAGCAGGCGGCGGTAGTGTGTATTCGTCATTCAAAAGAGGCAACAACCGGAAGACAGAGAAGAAGAACAGACTGCGTGATGTAAACAACAAATAGCGTTCCATTTTCACTCTCGTCCATCGAAAGCATGTCTCGTGCGGCGCTGGAGCTCAGCTGCTGCTTCTGGAAGACATTCAAGCAACGCTTCGCTTCTCTGATTCGCTAGCTGAACAGCCAATCAGTGATCTCTTTGTCCGACTGCCATGAAAGGCCAAATAAGGCGTGTCACGGCCGACGGTGCGGGACACACCAAGTTGAGTTTGGGCGACAGGCCGGTCCGTCCGGGCCTTCAGGCAGAAACTGAACTCTCGACTCGAAATGAAAGTTTAGTTTATTTAATTAGGAAATGGAGATTAGTTGCAATTTGGTGCTAAATATTTAAAAAGTGTTTTTATTAAAAAACAAAACGATAATAATTATTTTTATTTTAATAAATACCCCCCCCCCCCCCCCAGACAATGGGTAGGGGAAACACTAACTTTCTACTTCATACTTCTTAAATACATTTCAAAGTTCTTTACTTTTACTTGAGTATTTTTAAACACGAGTATCTGTACTTCTACCTGAGTACAGGGTGTGTGTACTTGTACCTGAGTACAGGGTGTGTGTACTTGTACCTGAGTACAGGGTGTGTGTACTTGTACCTGAGTACAGGGTGTGTGTACCTGAGTACAGGGTGTGTGTACTTGTACCTGAGTACAGGGTGTGTGTACTTGTACCTGAGTACAGGGTGTGTGTACCTGAGTACAGGGTGTGTGTACTTGTACCTGAGTACAGGGTGTGTGTACTGGTACCTGAGTACAGGGTGTGTGTGTACCTGAGTACAGGGTGTGTGTACTGGTACCTGAGTACAGGGTGTGTGTACCTGAGTACAGGGTGTGTGTACCTGAGTACAGCGTGTGTGTACTTGTACCTGAGTGCTCTCTGTCTCTCAGGTGAGCGCCCGTACGTGTGCACGGTGTGTGGGAAGGGCTGGCCGTCGGGGGGCGACCTGCAGAAGCACATGAGGATGCACACGGGCGAGCGGCCGTACCGCTGCCAGGACTGTGGGAAGGCCTTCTCCATTTCCTGTCACCTGACCGAGCATCGCCGCATCCACACAGGTAACCACTTCCTGTCTGTGTGACTTCCTGTCTGTGGTACTTCCTGTCTGTGTACTTCCTGTCTGTGTGACTTCCTGTCTGTGTACTTCCTGTCCCCAGGTGAGCGGCCCTTCCCCTGTCCTCAGTGCGGGAAGTGTCTCCGCAGGAAGTTCGACCTGGAGAAGCACCTGCTGTCTCACAGTGACGTCAGGCCGTACGGCTGCTCCTCCTGCAGCAAGAGCTACACCCGCAAGACTCACCTGAACAGACACATGCTCACACACACCTGAACACACACACACACACCTGAACACACACACACACCTGAACACACACACCTGCAGCAAGAGCTACACCTGCAAGACTCACCTGAACAGACACATGCTCACACACACCTGAACACACACACACACACCTGAACACACACACACACCTGAACACACACACCTGCAGCAAGAGCTACACCCGCAAGACTCACCTGAACAGACACATGCTCACACACACCTGAACACACACACACACCTGAACACACACACCTGCAGTAAGAGCTACACCCGCAAGACTCACCTGAACAGACACACCTGAACACACACACACACACACACCTGAACACACACACACACCTGAACACACACACCTGCAGCAAGAGCTACACCTGCACGACTCACCTGAACACACACACCTGAACACACACACCTGAACACACACACACCTGAACACACACACACACCTGAACACACACACACACACACACACACACACACCTGAACACACACACACACCTGAACACACACACACCTGAACACACACACACCTGAACACACACACACACCTGAACACACACACACACACACACACACCTGAACACACACACACACCTGAACACACACACACCTGAACACACACACACTTGAACACACACACCTGAACACACACACACCTGAGATGTTCTACATCTGTTGTTGTACGATTGTAAACTCACTGATTGTTTGTGACGATGATATAAAAGTTCAAATCTGTTCTGATGTGGTCACGTGTTTCCTCTCTGGGTATTGGTGCTCAGGTGTGTGTGCTCAGGTGTGTGTGTGCTCTGCTGTGTGTGCTCTGCTGTGTGTGCTCAGGTGTGTGTGCTCTGGTGTGTGTGCTCAGGTGTGTGTGCTCTGCTGAGTGTGTGCTCAGGTGTGTGTGCGCTCAGGTGTGTGTGCTCAGGTGTGTGTGCTCTGGTGTGTGTGCTCTGGTGTGTGTGCTCAGGTGTGTGTGCTCAGGTGTGTGTGCCCAGGTGTGTGTGCTCTGCTGAGTGTGTGCTCAGGTGTGTGTGTGCTCAGGTGTGTGTGTGCTCAGGTGTGTGTGCGCTCAGGTGTGTGTGCTCTGGTGTGTGTGCTCAGGTGCAGGGCCGCCCCTGGCCAACTTGGGGCCCCAAGCGACATTGTAAGATGAGGCCCCCCCCCCCCCCCCCCCCCCCCCCCCAACCGACAGGAGTGAAAAAAAAGTTTTTTGGAAACAAAGTACTTTGCAAATATAATTCCTGTTTATTATTATTATCAACAGTTACTTTGTACACAGTGAGGTGAATGGTAAATGTGCTGTGTGTCGTTCAGGATGCGTTTACAGGTACGTCTGCATTTCCTGCCAAATACTAGCCTCATAAAGATTAGAATATAATTAATGCAAATAAACTACTTCTACTAATAATCATAATCAATTCAATAATATAAATACTATATTATTTTATTATAATATAGCTGTAATATAGTCAAGACAAAACATGCTTATTACATGCTCAAAACCTGATGTTTCTTAAATCTGTGTTCAAACGTCAGCAATGTGTCAACAACTACACACACATTTCTATCAGTATGTCTCTGTGTTGTGGTTGACATGACGATGACTGTTAGGAGTTAAGGGGAGAGGCTGAGCATCACCATGACGATGACTGTTAGGAGTTAAGGAGAGAGGCTGAGCGTCACCATGACGATGACTGTTAGGAGTTAAGGGGAGAGGCTGAGCGTCACCATGACGATGACTGTTAGGAGTTAAGGAGAGAGGCTGAGCGTCACCATGACGATGACTGTTAGGAGTTAAGGGGAGAGGCTGAGCGTCACCATGACGATGACTGTTAGGAGTTAAGGAGAGAGGCTGAGCGTCACCATGACGATGACTGTTAGGAGTTAAGGGGAGAGGCTGAGCGTCACCATGACGATGACTGTTAGGAGTTAAGGGGAGAGGCTGAGCGTCACCATGACGATGACTGTTAGGAGTTAAGGGGAGAGGCTGAGCGTCACCATGACGATGACTGTTAGGAGTTAAGGGGAGAGGCTGAGCGTCACCATGACGATGACTGTTAGGAATTAAGGGGAGAGGTTGATCGTCACCATGACGATGACTGTTAGGAGTTAAGGGGAGAGGCTGAGCGTCACCATGATGATGACTGTTAGGAGTTAAGGGGAGAGGCTGAGGGTCACCATGACGATGACTGTTAGGAGTTAAGGGGAGAGGCTGAGCGTCACCATGACGATGACTGTTAAGGGGAGAGGCTGAGCGTCACCATGACGATGACTGTTAGGAGTTAAGGGGAGAGGCTGAGCGTCACCATGACGATGACTGTTAGGAATTAAGGGGAGAGGTTGATCGTCACCATGACGATGACTGTTAGGAGTTAAGGGGAGAGGCTGAGCGTCACCATGATGATGACTGTTAGGAGTTAAGGGGAGAGGCTGAGCGTCACCATGAAGATGACTGTTAGGAGTTAAGGGGAGAGGCTGAGCGTCACCATGACGATGACTGTTAGGAGTTCAGGGAAGAGGCTGAGCGTCACCATGACGATGACTGTTAAGGGAAGAGGCTGAGCGTCACCATGACGATGACTGTTAGGAGTTAAGGGGAGAGGCTGAGCGTCACCATGATGATGACTGTTAGGGGTTAAGGGGAGAGGCTGAGCGTCACCATGACGATGACTGTTAGGAGTTAAAGAGAGAGGCTGAGCGTCACCATGACGATGACTGTTAGGAGTTAAGGGGAGAGGCTGAGCGTCACCATGACGATGACTGTTAGGAGTTAAGGGAAGAGGCTGAGCGTCACCATGACGATGACTGTTAAGGGGAGAGGCTGAGCGTCACCATGACGATGACTGTTAGGAGTTAAGGGGAGAGGCTGAGCGTCACCATGACGATGACTGTTAGGAGTTAAGGGGAGAGGCTGAGCGTCACCATGACGATGACTGTTAGGAGTTAAGGGGAGAGGCTGAGCGTCACCATGACGATGACTGTTAGGAGTTAAGGGGAGAGGCTGAGCAGACCCCCCTCCTTCATCACAACACCTCCACTACGATACGCACAATGGACGACGAGGTTTTCATCATGGAAGTGGAAAAACACACTATTTGATATGATGTAACCAACGCTTACTACAAGGACAACATCAGAAAGGACAAGGCCTGGTTTTTAGTCGCTGCAGTTTGTGGAGTGGAAGGTAACAACTACATATTAATGTTTTAAAGTTAATTAATACTTGTAGGTACAGTGCAGAGCAATTCAAAACACAATTTAAACAGACACACAAATAAAACATTTAACTACGTAGCCTACTTACTTTCTTGTAGAAGTATAAATGTCCAGGATGCCCGAATCAATAACAAAACTGCGAGCCTGCACGCACGACGCTACGCTTCTGGGACGCGTCCGGTGGGTTATGGCGCTAGAGGAGGTCGGAGCAAAACCGCGGCGCAGCCGTGACGCGGTGCAGCACAGACGGACCCGGTGGAAACTGGGGGTTATGAAAGCCAACTAGACACACAGTGTATCTTCCTCCTGTGCATCAGCAGATCAAAGGCATCACATACGTGAATGAATGTTAAATAAAGAATGCTGGAAATAACTGCACCTCCATCAGCCTGTATGCTCTGCAGAGACTGCCTTCTTCATGTCCTGAATTGCAGCTGATGTTTTAATATGGCAATTTGACTTATACAACATTCACAAGTTGTACATTTGACTCATACAATAACCCTCCTTCGAGTGATGCTCTCGTTTCTTCATGTTTTTCCCCTCTTGCTCCGGACTGAAACTGTCTTTTCACCGACATCTCTTCACCTGCACTAGTGGCCGTATCAAAGCCGTGATTGGTCAGATGTCGATTCATTGCAACGGTGTCGGGTTACAGACGTGCTCCCCTTGTCACCTCTCACTCTCGCGTGTCAGCGGGAAGGGGGGGGGGGGTGCGCGGAGAACTGCGCACAGCAGCTGAGGCCCTCTGGGCGGGGCCCCCTGCAGCCTGCGTGATTGTCCTGTAGGGAGGGGCGGCCCTGCTCAGGTGCGGTCATTCGTTCTTTACAGGTGAGTCTTACATTCAGGAGAGAAGCAGGAACACCTCGAAGACGTGGAAGACCTCGGAGGCGTGGAACACCTCGGAGGCGTGGAACACCTCGGAGACGTGGAAGACCTCGGAGGCGTGGAACACCTCGGAGGCGTGGAACACCTCGGAGGCGTGGGCGTGGAACACCTCGGAGGCGTGGAACACCTCGGAGACGTGGGCGTGGAACACCTCGGAGACGTGGAACACCTCGGAGACGTGGGCGTGGAACACCTCGGAGACGTGGAACACCTCGGAGGCGTGGGCGTGGAACACCTCGGAGACGTGGAACACCTCGGAGGCGTGGAACACCTCGGAGGCGTGGGCGTGGAACACCTCGGAGACGTGGAACACCTCGGAGGCGTGGGCGTGGAACACCTCGGAGGCGTGGGCGTGGAACACCTCGGAGACGTGGAACACCTCGGAGGCGTGGGCGTGGAACACCTCGGAGGCGTGGGCGTGGAACACCTCGGAGACGTGGAACACCTCGGAGGCGTGGGCGTGGAACACCTCGGAGACGTGGAACACCTCGGAGGCGTGGAACACCTCGGAGGCGTGGGCGTGGAACACCTCGGAGACGTGGAACACCTCGGAGGCGTGGGCGTGGAACACCTCGGAGACGTGGAACACCTCGGAGACGTGGAACACCTCGGAGGCGTGGAACACCTAGGAGGCGTGGAACACCTCGGAGATGTGGGCGTGGAACACCTCGGAGACGTGGAACACCTCGGAGACGTGGGCGTGGAACACCTCGGAGACGTGGAACACCTCGGAGGCGTGGAACACCTAGGAGGCGTGGAACACCTCGGAGATGTGGGCGTGGAACACCTCGGAGACGTGGAACACCTCGGAGACGTGGGCGTGGAACACCTCGGAGACGTGGAACACCTCGGAGGCGTGGGCGTGGAACACCTCGGAGACGTGGAACACCTCGGAGGCGTGGGCGTGGAACACCTCGGAGGCGTGGGCGTGGAACACCTCGGAGACGTGGAACACCTCGGAGGCGTGGAACACCTCGGAGGCGTGGGCGTGGAACACCTCGGAGGCGTGGGCGTGGAACACCTCGGAGACGTGGAACACCTCGGAGGCGTGGTCGTGGAACACCTCGGAGACGTGGAACACCTTGGAGGCGTGGGCGTGGAACACCTCGGAGGCGTGGGCGTGGAACACCTCGGAGACGTGGAACACCTCGGAGACGTGGAACACCTCGGAGGCGTGGGCGTGGAACACCTCGGAGGCGTGGAACACCTCGGAGACGTGGAACACCTCGGAGACGTGGAACACCTCGGAGGCGTGGGCGTGGAACACCTCGGAGGCGTGGAACACCTCGGAGGCGTGGGCGTGGAACACCTCGGAGACGTGGAACACCTCGGAGGCGTGGGCGTGGAACACCTCGGAGACGTGGAACGCCTCGGAGGCGTGGAACGCCTCGGAGACGTGGAACACCTCGGAGGCGTGGAACACGTCGGAGACGTGGAACACTTTGTGGACGTGGAACACCTTGTGGACGTGAAACACCTTGTGGACGTGGAACACCTCGTGGACGTGGAACACCTCGTGGACGTGGAACACCTCGTGGACGTGGAACACCTCGTGGACGTGGAACACCTCGTGAACGTGGAACACCTCGTGGACGTGAAACACCTCGTGGACGTGAAACACCTCGTGGACGTGGAACACCTCGGAGACGTGGAACACCTCGGAGACGTGGGCGTGGAACACCTCGGAGGCGTGGAACGCCTCGTGGGCGTGGAACACCTCGGAGGCGTGGAACACAAGTCTCCATCTTTTACATTTCAGTTTATTCTTAATGACATTTTGCTCATTTGCAAAACTCCTGTTGACACTGAGACGCTGTTATAATATCTGCGTGTTCTCGGGGCACTTTTGTCCAGCAGTGATCACTTGGTGATAGTTCCTGTGATCCTGGGACGTCTCTGCAGATTCTTAGTGATTCTGGCGTCTGGGAAACCTTTGGGTTTGGTTGCATCATGTTAGCTGGTTGCTGCTGTTACAGGGGAGTGTCGCCCCCCCCCCCCCCCCCCCCCCCCTGTGAGTCAGGGTGCAGCTTCGGGTCACGAGCTGCACGTCTTCAGAGGACACAGCTGATCTGAGGGTCAACTAGACAGAACAGAAACTACTCACTCTACCTCCTCCTCTCCCGCTGCAGGTAAGATCACTGTTTGTCTTTATTCACACGTCTCTCATCTCTCTGAGGCGGGACACCCGCACACATTTGTTACATTTCTTAGTTTCTATTTAGGTTGTTTCTCCTAATTAAGGGACATTTCTGTCACATATTTATACATAGATTTTATACATTAGGGCAGTTTTGTCTTTTTGCCTCTGAGCGTATTCTGGGCAAATTTCCACAGCAAATACATTTCTGGGGAATGTTTGTTATTTTTGGGGGAAATTGGCTGCATGTATTTTTTAGGCATGATTTTGATTATCTTGAATATTTCCACGTTAGTTCTGTCACATAATTCCCTCTTTCTGTTTCATTCATAGAAGCTTTTTTCTGTGTCCTTTTGGTGACATTTCATTTGATGTTTCAGATTCAGAGTATTTGTGCCTCTGGGAAATAAAGCCGACCAAAGGAGATATCTGGATACTCATTATTATTAGTATATTTAAATACGTCAGTGCGATGGCTTCTCGGAGGATGGCGACGAAGCCGGTGATCTTCTGTCTGAAGTCTCTGCTGCTGCTCTACTGCGTCTTCTTCTGGGTCAGAAACAGCTTTCAATCATCATTTCACTAACGCTTCATTTTATTATTCTGTATTCATATCTATTTTATTCATTACTTTGGTCCAACATTCCTCGACCGTTTTTAGTTTTATTCTGTGTGATTATTTTTCTAAATTCCCACAATTTTCATTTTAGAATGAGGAATATTTATTGTAATATTTAACTTTTTTTATTTTTACTATTCGGACTACGTTTGTGCCGAACTGTCCTATTTCTGTGTTTCATTAAATATAATATATCCTGTGTCAGCGGTTGAGGGCTCGTCTGTTCTTCACGTCTCTCCGTCAGTTTGTCACCTCACTGTCAGCTCATTACTGCCATGTGATGCTGAGTCACAGTGTGTGTGTGTGTGTGTGTGTGTGTGTGTGTGTGTGTGTGTGTGTGTGTGTGTGTGTGTGTGTGTGTGTGTGTGTGTGTGTGTGTGTGTGTGTGTGTGTGTGTGTGTGTGTGTGTGTGTGTGTGTGTGTGTGTGTGTGTGTGTGTGTGCGCAGGTGTCGGGGGTGGTGCTGCTGTCCGTGGGGCTGTGGTGGAGCTTCATGCTCGGCCCCTACACGTCTCTGATCTCCAGCGGTCCGTCCATCGCCCCCTTCGTCCTCACCGGCACCGGAGCCGCCATCGTGCTGTTCGGCCTGTTCGGCTGCTATGCCACCTGCAGGGGGCGCTGCTGGATGCTCCGGCTGGTAATACTACCCTCTGTGTACTAATACTACCCTCTGTGTACTAACACTGTCCACCTGCAGGGGGCGCTGCTGGATGCTAAAGCTGGTAATACTGCCCTCTGTGTACTAACACTGTCCACCTGCAGGGGGCGCTGCTGGATGCTCCGGCTGGTAATACTGCCCTCTGTGTACTAACACTGTCCACCTGCAGGGGGCGCTGCTGGATGCTCCGGCTGGTAATACTGCCCTCTGTGTACTAACACTGTCCACCTGCAGGGGGTGCTGCTGGATGCTCCGGCTGGTAATACTGCCCTCTGTGTACTAACACTGTCCACCTGCAGGGGGCGCTGCTGGATGCTCCGGCTGATAATACTGCCCTCTGTGTACTAATACTACCCTCTGTGTACTAACACTGTCCACCTGCAGGGGGCGCTGCTGAATGCTAAAGCTGGTAATACTGCCCTCTGTGTACTAATACTGCCCTCTGTGTACTAACACTGTCCACCTGCAGGGGGCGCTGCTGAATGCTAAAGCTGGTAATACTGCCCTCTGTGTACTAATACTGCCCTCTGTGTACTAACACTGTCCACCTGCGGGGGGCGCTGCTGAATGCTAAAGCTGGTAATACTGCCCTCTGTGTACTAATACTGCCCTCTGTGTACTAACACTGTCCACCTGCAGGGGGCGCTCTCTAAGTACTTCTCTCTCTGCAGTACGCAGTATTCCTGACGCTGGTCTTCATGACCGAACTCATCGCAGGAATCTCAGGGTTCGTGTTTCGCCACGAGGTCAGAAACAACAACATTACGACGATGTAAACAAACATTTAGCCGCTAACGCTAACTGATGCTATCAAACATTGTTCTGACTTCCTGTTCAGATCCAAGGGACGTTCCTGACGACGTACAGCGAGGCCGTGATGAAGTACGACGGGCGAGACGACCGCAGCCTGGCTGTGGACGGCGTGCAGCGCAGGGTCAGTGTTTAAACCTTTTAATAACTTCCTTCTGAGGATTTCAGAATAAAACTGGCTTCATTTACCACAAAGTTTAATTCTTTAATCAACCACTGCTGTTCATTTTCAATTAGGCAGTTTTTTTAATGGAATAAGCGTATTTTTTATATCTTAAGCATGTAATCTGTGTCGTGAATCACTTGTGGCGTTCCTCAGGGCTCTACTGTGGGTCCTCTACATTTCTGGGGAAAATTCATAATGATACTTAATTTCATTTTTCCATAACGATCAGATCTTTTTATGATGTTATAGTTAACTCTTTCACGGGTAATTATACAACAATTAAACAATTCATTTGCCACTTAAACAACAGTTGATGAAATTAAATGTTTTCCTAAACCAATTAGACCATCAAATATTGACCTGAGATGTTGACGTGGTTTTGTAGATGTCGCTCATATTTCGATGATACACTGATTTGTTTGTGTCTTCCTCAGAGTTGTACTAATGGTGTGTATTTCTGCGTGTAGTTGCACTGCTGTGGTGTGTACAACTACACCAGCTGGCTCAGCAGTGTGTACTTCCCCGTTAGCGGGATCCCGGCTAGCTGCTGCGTTAGCTTCGCCGACTGCAGAGACGCCGAGCTGAGGAACGCTACGCTAGCCGCACGCATCGTCCACAAACAGGTGGGAACACGCAGGAAACACGTAGAAATACACGCAGGAAACACGTAGAAATACACGCAGGAAACACGTAGAAATACACGCAGGAAACACGTAGAAATACACGCAGGAAACACGTAGAAATACACGCAGGAAACAAGTAGAAATACACACAGGAAACACGTAGAAATACACGCAGGAAATACACGCAGGAAACACGTAGAAATACACGCAGGAAACACGCAGGAAACACGTAGAAATACACTCAGGAAACACGTAGAAATACACGCAGGAAACATGTAGAAATACATGCGTACAACATGTACAGATATACAAATTAAAGTGTGTGTGTGTGTGTGTGTGTGTGTGTGTGTGTGTGTGTGTGTGTGTGTGTGTGTGTGTGTGTGTGTGTGTGTGTGTGTGTGTGTGTGTGTGTGTGTGTGTGTGTGTGTGTGTGTGTGTGTGTGTGTGTGTGTGTGTGTGTGTGTGTAGGGCTGTTATGAGCTGGTGACCTCCTCCATCGAGGGCAACATGGGGATCATCGCTGGAGTCACGTTTGGAATCGCCTTCTCTCAGGTGTTTATTATTTACTAACAGATAAACAACAACATGTAAACAATAAGTACAGTGTGTTGACAGCAGTGCTCTGTGCTCTCAGCTGATCGGACTGGGTCTCTCCTGCTGCCTCTCTCGCTTCATCAGCGCCAACCAGTACGAGATGGTGTGAAGGTAACACACACACACACACACACACACACACACACACACTTACTGTTATTCCTCACATCAACTTATTTTTTATTTTCCAGGAACCAGACGTGATCTCCAGACGAGGATCTCCTCTGACGTCGGAGACAAGTTAATATTAATAATGATCCTTTTCAATGTAGTTTCAGTTGAAACATGTACTTCCTGTTGTGTTAACGCCCTGAGAGCCACGTTATTTATTCATTACAAACAATTAAAAGACATGTCACCGAGTCATTTCTGCTTCCTGTCTGATTTCTGATGAAAGTAGTGATCACATTTCACAACGCTTCGAACACATCAACCGTAAAAATATCGATACAGAAATGATGATATGACGAAGAGGCACGGAATGTTCTCCAAACAATGTATCACTTTCCAACATTCTAAAGTGATGTCACGGGATCCGCAGCCTGTGATTGGCTGCCTCTGGAGGTTCAATTAAACCTAGATTATTATCCACTTTTTTTTCTGGATTTAAATGTTTCTAATATGTTTTAGTTCCTGTTTTACCGGGTCTTCCTGGATCTACACACATTTCTAAGAAGTGTTTGTGTTCCGGGGAGGCTGGTGTTGGGCTGTCAGTGACTCAGGTAATCCTCCTGTAATCTGTAATCCTGCTCAACGAGCCTCCGTAACCTGATTCACAGGTGGAGACCAGAGGAACCAGAGGAACCGGAAGAACCAGAGGAACTAGAAGAACAAGAGGAACCAGAAGAACAAGAGGAACCATAAGAACCAGAGGAACCAGAAGAACCAGAGGAAATAGAAAAACAAGATGAACCAGAAGAACCAGAGGAACCAGAAGAACCAGAGGAACCAGAATAACCAGAGGAACCAGAAGAACCAGAGGAACCAGAAGAACAAGAGGAACCAGAAGAACCAGAGGAACCAGAAGAACCAGAGGAACTAGAAAAACCAGAAGAACCAGAGGAACCAGAAGAACCAGAGGAACCAGAAGAACAAGAGGAACGAGAAGAACAAGAGGAACCAGAAGAACCAGAGGAACCGGAAGAACAAGAGGAACCAGAAGAACAAGAGGAACCATAAGAACCAGAGGAACCAGAAGAACCAGAGGAAATAGAAAAACAAGATGAACCAGAAGAACCAGAGGAACCAGAGGAACCAGAAGAACAAGAGGAACCAGAATAACCAGAGGAACCAGAAGAACCAGAGGAACCAGAAGAACAAGAGGAACCAGAAGAACCAGAGGAACCAGAAGAACCAGAGGAACTAGAAAAACCAGAAGAACCAGAGGAACCAGAAGAACAAGAGGAACCAGAAGAACAAGAGGAACCATAAAACCAGAGGAACCAGAAGAACCAGAGGAAATAGAAAAACCAGAGGAACCAGAAGAACCAGAGGAACTAGAAGAACCAGATGAACCAGAAGAACCAGAGGAACCAGAAGAACCAGAGGAACCAGAAGAACCAGAGGAACCAGAAGAACAAGAGGAACCAGAAGAACCAGAGGAACTAGAAGAACCAGAGGAACCAGAAGAACCAGAGGAACTAGAGGAACTAGAAGAACCAGAGGAACCAGAAGAACAAGAGGAACTAGAAGAACCAGAGGAACCAGAAGAACCAGAAGAACCAGAGGAACCAGAAGAACCAGAGGAACTAGAAGAACCAGAGGAACCAGAAGAACCAGAAGAACCAGAGGAACCAGAAGAACCAGAGAAACTAGAAGAACCAGAGGAACTAGAAGAACCAGAGGAACCAGAAGAACCAGAGGAAACAGAAGAACCAGAGGAAACAGAAAGAGAGGAAACAAGAGAGGAAGCGAACGATGAAACAGGAGAGGAAACAACAACAGGAACTGGACGCCTCCTCCCTATACGTTAGTGATCGTCTGAGAGACGTCGACAGGTAACGCTGGTTTTGTGGCTCTCTTAAATCCGGCTGTTAGCGTAGCTGCTAATGCTAACGGCTGCTAGCTTAGCTTCACATTAGCCCTGTTGTTGTTAGCATCCTCACTATGGATCCCGACATAGGAGACGAGGAAGACGTGTTTTCTGACCCTGGAGACCCGGCTGAGGAAGAGGAGGAGGAAGAGGAAGACGCTCAAATCTTCAACGGCTGGAAGCTGAGGAACGAGGGGGGGGGAACAAACCTGAAGAAGAAGAAGAGAAACAGGAAGTGAAGACGCTGGAGAGAAAACCAGAGAGCAGTTTGGAAACAACGGTCCGACCAATCAGCGGCTGGCGAGCCTCGCTGCCCTGCCAGGTAACAACAAGTTTACCTGTATACCTATCTGCCTGCCAGGTGACCCTCAGTATGTTCTACCCCCCCCAGATGACCCTCTCAGTATGTTCTGCCCCCCCCCCCCAGGTGACCCTCAGTATGTTCTGCCCCCCCCCCAGGTGACCCTCAGTATGTTCTGCCCCCCCCAGATGACCCTCTCAGTATGTTCTGCCCCCCCCCCCAGGTGACCCTCAGTATGTTCTTCCCCCCCCCCCAGGTGACCCTCAGTATGTTCTGCCCCCCCCAGATGACCCTCTCAGTATGTTCTGCCCCCCCCCCCCCCAGGTGACCCTCAGTATGTTCTGCTCCCCCCAGATGACCCTCTCAGTATGTTCTGCCCCCCCCCCCCAGGTGACCCTCAGTATGTTCTGCCCCCCCCCCCAGGTGACCCTCAGTATGTTCTGCCCCCCCCCAGATGACCCTCTCAGTATGTTCTGCCCCCCCCCCCCAGGTGACCCTCAGTATGTTCTGCCCCCCCCACCAAATGACCCTCTCAGTATGTTCTGCCCCCCCCCAGATGACCCTCAGTATGTTCTCCCCCCTGCCCAGATGACCCTCTCAGTATGTTCTGCCCCCCCCCCCCAGGTGACCCTCAGTATGTTCTGCCCCCCCCACCAAATGACCCTCTCAGTATGTTCTGCCCCCCCCCCAGATGACCCTCAGTATGTTCTCCCCCCTGCCCAGATGACCCTCTCAGTATGTTCCCCCCCCCCCAGGTGACCCTCAGTATGTTCTGCCCCCCCCAAATGACCCTCTCAGTATGTTCTGCCCCCCCAGGTGACCCTCAGTATGTTCTGCCCCCCCAGGTGACCCTCAGTATGTTCTGCCCCCCCCCCCAGATGACCCTCTCATGTTCTGCCCCCCCCCCCCAGGTGACCCTCAGTATGTTCTGCCCCCCCCCCCCAGGTGACCCTCAGTATGTTCTGCCCCCCCCCCAGATGACCCTCTCAGTATGTTCTGCCCCCCCCAGATGACCCTCTCATGTTCTGCCCCCCCCCCCCAGGTGACCCTCAGTATGTTCTGCCCCCCCCCCCAGGTGACCCTCTCAGTATGAAACTCTCTCGTCTTCACGCCTTCACTAAAGCTCCGGTGACGGCGAGGGTTCTTCTCCGTCGATCCTCTTCCCGCCGCCTCACAGAGGCCCCGCCCATTATCACAGAGGCCCCGCCCCATTACAAACACACACAGGAAACACGTACAAACACACGCAGGAAACACGTACAAACACACGCAGGAAACACGTACAAATACACAAATATACAAAGGGGCGAGGGGCGATAATGGAGGAGCTATAACCGAGGAACCACTCACTGATTGGACGATGCAGCGCATGCACTGATCTGATGCTTCTTGAGAGCAGTTTCCCAGCGGAGTGAAGAAAACACATGAAGCTCACGAGACTCACTCCTCAGTTTATACCGTGTTTTGTTTCAATTCATGTTTCATTTAGTTTGATCTGCATGACAGATAGTTCTTGAACCAACAGACAGCCTTACCTGAAAGACCAATACTAACGAGTCTTTGTAACAACTTTTTATTGACTTGTCAAAAGCCTTTGACAAGTCAATAAAAAGTGCTGCGCAATGCTCTCTATTGTCTAAGAAGTAAATAAGATCATTTACTAATTTTAAGGCAGCTGTTGTAGTGCTGTGTCTTTTCCTAAAACCAGATGTTCATCTAACTGGGTTTTGATAGATAACATGTCTCTGTTTCTTCTCTCAATTATTTCTATTGTTCTCTAATCAATATTAATCTAACTAATGTTCGTTTATATATTTTAAGAATGGCGTTTATCTGTTTTGAGAATTAGTTCTTATTTAATTTTATTTATTTGGGTCTACAACAGATGATACAAATGTGTGTGTCAGTAAATGTGTGCTAACAGAGGGGGGGGGGGGGGGGTGTTTGTGGAAACAACGGGGACAGAGCTGCTGTCAGACGATCAGCTGTGCAGCGTCATCACAAACGGACGTCGCTTCACGTGACGCTCCGGAGGAAAGGACGTCCCATTGCTCTTAAAACTCATTTCCTGCTTCTCGTGGTTTCCTCTCTCCTTGCTTCCCTGGTGGGAGGGACTAGAGGCAGGGAGACGACGCAAGTGAGGGACGCAAGGGCCCATTCTCATTTCAGCAAATCCCCCTCCTCGACTCCTCGACTCCTCGGTCCTCCGGTAGTGACCCGGAAATGAATTTCAGTGCGCCATGTTGAAGGACATCTCATTTCTCTAAATGCACTTCGAGGACCGAGCATCGAGCATCGAGGAGGCTCTCTGGAGGAGCTCTAACCGAGGAGACACTGATGGGTCCTCCACGGTCCTCCACGGCTCCTTCGTGGATGCATTTCCGGCAACAGAGATGTTTCAAAGAGTCGTGACGCACGGCCGGACTGATCTCAGCCAATCACAGCTCTGCATGCATCCCCTGGATATTATTTTATTAACTGCTTTCATCGCGACGCGATGTTTCCAGAGAGAACAGCTGAGAGGTCCGTGCAGAAAGCAGAGCAGTGTGTATAATATATATCACTCAGTAGAACAGGCCTACTCTCTTTGCTGTAGTTTAGTAGATATCTACAAACAAAGAGTCCAGATGTTTCTAAAACCATTTAGTGCTTCGCAAAATAAAATACACAACGGCTGTTAGGCGTGTGTGTGTGTGTGTGTGTGTGTGTGTGTGTGTGTGTGTGTGTGTGTGTGTGTGTGTGTGTGTGTGTGTGTGTGTGTGTGTGTGTGTGTGTGTGTGTGTGTGTGTGTGTGTGTGTGGTACAGTGTGTAGGTGTGTGTGGTACAGTGTGTGTGTGTGTGTGTGTGTGTGTGTGTGTGTGTGTGTGTGTGTGTGTGTGTGTGGTACAGTGTGTAGGTGTGTGTGGTACAGTGTGTGTGTGTGTGTGTGTGTGTGTGTGTGTGTGTGTTGTACAGTGTGTGTGTGTGTGTGGTACAGTGTGTGTGTGTGTGTGTGTGGTACAGTGTGTAGGTGTGTGTGGTACAGTGTGTGTGTGTGTGTGTGTGTGGTACAGTGTGTGTGTGTGTGTGGTACAGTGTGTAGGTGTGTGTGGTACAGTGTGTGTGTGTGTGTGTGTGTGTGTGTGTGTGTGTGTGTGTGGTACAGTGTGTAGGTGTGTGTGGTACAGTGTGTAGGTGTGTGTGGTACAGTGTGTGTGTGTGTGTGTGGTACAGTGTGTAGGTGTGTGTGGTACAGTGTGTAGGTGTGTGTGGTACAGTGTGTAGGTGTGTGTGTGGTACAGTGTGTAGGTGTGTGTGGTACAGTGTGTGTGTGTGTGTGGTACAGTGTGTAGGTGTGTGTGGTACAGTGTGTGCGTAGATGCAGCGGACAGACAGGTCTCAGTTGGTTTGGTGTCCTCTGCTTACTTTTAATTCTTGTAAATAAAACTTTTGGTCCGTCATTTATTTTCCTCATTGTAGCGACCACAGAGAGGGGGGGGGGGATATATCCAGTCTCTGATAGTGTTACGTTAATATGAGAGTGCTCTGTTTGATTCTGAAATTGTATATATATGTATATAAATATATACATATATGTGTGTGTGTGTGTGTGTGTGTGTGTGTGTGTGTGTGTGTGTCCTCATCTGTAGCCTGTTATTGTCTCATTATTCCGCACTGTGAATGAATCAAAGTGGTCATGAACTCATCTGTCCATCAGACAGAGGGCTGCTGTGCCTCCTGTCATCATTAATGGACGTCTCTTTAAAATGACCGCTCAGAGGAGAGGAGTTCTCCTTTCTCTAACCGCCTGCTGCTTCCCCTCCTCTCTCCTCGGTTCCTCTCCTCGGCTCCTCCGCTCGCATCTCCTGTGGGCGGGACTAAGTATCGAGGATAGGAGTCGAGGAGGGGAGTCGAGGAGGGGAGTTGGAGAAATGAGAAAGGGCCCAGGTGTCCGTCCCCCTGCCGGTCTACTGGGACTCCCCCCGGGTCAAAGTTCCCTGACTTCACCGGGAGCAACAGATGCACAATCAAACGCACCCTCAATAGGAAATACAAATTATTTAAATTCTAGAATAAATGCTTAAAAAAATAAAATGAAAAAATACAAATAAATAATTGAAATGTAATAAAGTTTTTTAATCAGTTCCACAAATACCGGGTTTGTGTTTTTTGTCCAAATATCCTCCTGGGACAAAAAAGTGTCTTCCAATTTCCTTTGTTTTGTGATTTCCTATTTAGGGTTAAAAAAACATCTTGCAATTTAGACTTTTTTATTTAAAATGTTACAGTTTGTCCGCTGGAGGACGGCGGGACCATCTCAGTTTGAAAAGACAGCCAACATTAACAGATGGACTTTGTAACGTATTAGAGTGATATTAATACAATAATACTTTCACCTTTATTTAAAACATGAATAAGTCATTGATCTGAACATTGCTGTTTATTTGGTCGATAAAAAACTAGCTTGTTTTTTGGTGAATCTTTCCGGATCTTCAAAGACTTTGTAGTCGATGTAGTGAAAGTACCTCATTGACTCCACGGGCTGTAGGGTCATCTGATGGATGTGGTCTCCATGTGACTCACAGAAACAAAGCTTCCCTGACCCAACTCTCATCGTGGCTCCACTTCAAATGAAAACAACAATAAGACATTCGTGCTACTCTTGACCCACAGAGGGCCATGTCTTCCAGCTCGTCCCTATCTGTCTATCTGTCTCTGTCTGTGCGCTCATGGAGCCTCCTGCATCCCCCCCCCCTCTTCTTCTTGACCCTCTTCTATCCCAGGTGTGAAAGCCTCATCTCTCTCATCATCTGAATCTCCCTGAACTTTCTGTACAGGAAATGTCTCCTTCAGTTCCGTCTCCTGCAGCGATATGGAGTCATAAAGTCCATGAAGACGGTCCTGACGTCCACTAGGATGGACATTTATAAAAGGGCTGTTATCTTGAATTATTTAATTGCTTTCAGAACTAAGTCTATAGTTCCTCACGTGTTAATAAACAATAATATATATGATTTTCATGGTAAAAATGACAATTATTCAACAATATTTGACTTCTACTGCTTCTATATAATTTTGTTTTTGATATGCCAGCCATTTTGGATGAAAAGAAAGAGGAACTTCCCAGCATGCAATTTGAACCAATGACATCTCACTGGAAAGACCCGGATGTCCTCTGTGCTGCAGGGGCTGATAGAGTAGCTCAGAAGAGTCAAAGGAGATGCATGTTAACAAAATGTCCACTACACTGGGCTGGGTCCCAGGAGGATATATACTTTAAATAATAATAAAATCCCCCTGAGGGGAAACAGCGCCCCCTCGGCGCACTGTGTGGCAGAGTGCGGTACTGCAGGCGGAAGAGCTGCACCTGTTGATGTGTTGTTCCTGAAGCTAAACACCTGCAGCTTGCTCACCTGTAGAGAACTCACCTGTAGAGGAAACTCACCTGTAGAGAACTCACCTGAGACCCTGAGAGAGTGTGTGTGTACTTATGGATAAACTAAAGAAGGTACTGAGCGGACAGGAGGACGCAAACAGCGACGGAACCGGAATCATTGAGGTAAAGATGTTAGCATGTGAGCTAAGCTACATACGGGTATCTACGCAGCTTTAAGCACAGAAATAAATATGGGTTAAAAACTAGGGTTAAAAACTAGGGTTAAAAACTAGGGTCAAATGTGGAAAACAACTATTAAAGCTCAGTGAATAACGAGTTAAAAACAACCTGTGTAAAAAGATGACAAAGAACACAAATGATAAAACAGTTAAAAACTCAGGACAGCTGTTCAAGATATCTCCGTCAAAATGTGTTTTAACCCTCCGGTATCACTGTGGACGTTTTTTGTCCATTTGGGTCATTTTTCACTTTTCACTTTGCAATAACTTTGGTTGTGTTTGGGCAAACGGCCTGATTTTTTGTAACAAGGCTATTTTCTCGATCTATTTTGGAATTCAAATTTACATTTTTGAAATCGGTCTTTAATTCACTGTGTAACAAATCGACTACGCAAATTAGTCATTCGGGACAAAAATGTCCACTGCAAAAGACTTTGATAAAACATTATATTAAAAGGTTTTTTTCACAACCCTTTTGGGTTCAATCTTTAAAGCAACTTCCGCCCTAATAGAAAATACCAAAAATGTAATCATTTATAGGATTTTAACCCTTTAAATGCCATTTTGAAAACATGAAACCTGTTTTTTTTCATGATGAAAACAGAGAAAATGAGTTATTTTCCCAAAAAGACATATCTGGGGACTGGCTCTTTTTTTATCACAGTCTTGGATATGTCAAAGATTAGCAACAACATGGATTTTTTTGCATTATTACTTTTTGCACAAAATCAGATTGAACAAAAACGTCACAAATTAGTCATTCGGGACAAAAATGTCCACTTCCAAAAACTGCTCTAAAATGACAACAGATGAATATTTTTTTAAAACTTTTTGGGGTTAAATCTTTCAATCAACTTCAGTCCTGATCAAAAATACCACATGTTAAATTATGTTCAGGATTTTAACCCTTGAACTGCCAGTTTGAAAACATGAATTTGCGTTTTCTATGAAAAATATGCACAAAAAGGCAGTTATTTTCCATATCATGAATGTTGGGGGGGGGGGGGGGCTTTCTTTATCACAGTCTTGGAAATGTCAAAGATTAACAACAACATTGATTTTGGTGGATTATTAGTTTTTTTTTTAAAGATTGAACTGCAAACAAGTTGTGAAAAAAACCTTTTCTTTTTCAGAGGACATTTTTGTCTCGAATGAGTAATTAGCGTCCAATCGAATGATCTATAGTGTGTGTTTCTCAGAGAGCCAATCAGGCGTCCTCGTTGGCCTGGAAGACCCGGATGAAAGGCTTCGGGGTCTGCTTCGTGCTCGGGGTCCTCTGCTCTGTCCTGGTATATATATATATATCTATTATTATTATTATTACATGTTCGTCTCTAAGCTTCGGATGAACATTACTGATATCCAGATGTATTTCAAATTATTTCATTTGAGGAAAAAAAATGATTGTTTTAAAATAAATCTATATATGTTTCTCTTTCTTTCTTTTATTTAGTTGCATTTAGCACTCAGTTATTCACCTATTCCCTGTATTGCAATATTTAGCTGTATTTTTATTTATTTCTCTCGTATTTTAATGTTGTTTTTATTATTATTTAGTAATGAATGAACAAGTACTTCCTGTGCTTCAGGGCAGCTGCCTGCTGTGGCTCCCCCGCGTCGGGCTGGTTGTGTTCGCTGTCCTCTACAGCGTGGGAAATATCAGCGCTCTGTTCAGGTAACACACACAATGAGGGACAATAACACACTGTAATGTATCTGAGAGTGTATTTTTAGATCAATAAGAAATTCAAAAACATAGAATTTATAACATTGATATAAAACAAAGTGCCTTTTCATAAAAGGAACAGCTCCCTCTTGTGGTGGAGGCCGGAAGCACAGCTGCAGATTATTCTCAGAACATGAAAATAACATTTATTAAATTATATATAAAATATTTGCAGCACGATGTTCCTGATTATTATAAATAATACAAATTCTTAATAATAAACTGATCTTAAATTATGTATTATATTTATATTAACAACTATAATATTGTTTATTAAAAATATGTATTCTATATTCCAGCACCATGTTCCTGATGGGTCCGCTACGGCAGCTGAAGTCCATGTGCGCTAAAGAGAGAGCCATCGCTACAGCCATCATGATGGTACACACACACACACACACACACACACACACACACACACACACACACACACACACACACACACACACACAGTAATATAACCATCTCTCTCTCCTCAGGTGTGTCTGGTGTTGACGCTCTGCGCTGCTTTCTGGGTGAGACACAAACAGCTGTTAAATATAATGTATTATTTATATATTATATTCTTCTACTTATTGTGTGTGTGTGTGTGTGTGTGTGTGTGTGTGTGTGTGTGTGTGTGTGTGTGTGTGTGTGTGTGTGTGTGTGTGTGTGTGTGTGTGTGTGTGTGTGTGTGTGTGTGTGTGTGTGTGTGTGTGTGTGTGTGTGTGTGTGTGTGTGTGTGTGTGTGTGTGTGTGTGTGTGTGTGTGTGTGTGTGTGTGTGTGTGTGACACTGTGTGTGACACTGTGTGTGACACTGTGTGTGACACTGTGTGTGACACTGTGTGTGACACTGTGTGTGTGACACTGTGTGTGTGTGTGTGTGTGTGTGTGTGTGCAGTGGAAGAACAACGGCCTGGCTCTGCTCTTCTGCGTGCTCCAGTTCCTCGCCTTCACCTGGTATTCAAACACACATTTGAATCTAGATAGAAGTGAATATGTAACTAACGGTGTGTTCCTCTCAGGTACGGCCTCTCCTACATCCCCTTCGCCAGGTAACACTCACCTTTATATTATTATTATAGTATTTAATCTTTTTACATTGAGTACGATCGCAATCATTCACTTTAGATTTTATATCAAATGTACCAAAATGATGTGTTATTTGTATCTATTATAAAAACCAGTCAAAACAATTTAAAAGAATAATTGTAATCTTTTTGTTTATCAGGGACGGAGTCATGAAGCTGTGCTCGATGTGCGTGTGAGTGACAGCCTCTATCGACCAATCGGGATGCAAGATGCTGCGAGTGTGTCCAATCAGAATCCTTAAACATTTCAACCTCCAGAAAAACTACAAATCAGTGGCTTGAACATTTCCTCTACGTGTCTCTTTGTTGTTGTAGCCGCTGATAGCTGTTAGCACGTTAGCTGTTAGCACGTTAGCGGCTAGCACGTTAGCTGGTAGCACGTTAGCTGTTAGCACGTTAGCTGTTAGCACGTTAGCTGGTAGCACGTTAGCTGTTAGCACGTTAGCGGCTAGCACGTTAGCTGGTAGCACGTTAGCTGCTAGCACGTTAGCTGCTAGCGCGTTAGCTGCTACCTGCCTTTACTTATATTTGTATTTTTATTGAAGCTGCTGCTCAGTTTTATATTCTGAGATAATTAAGAACTAATTAATCGACAGCATTAAAAACATCTTACTCTGAAATTAGAAGATAAAATGAAGACTGAGCTTTTATTTTGGCGGGATTTCGAGGCCATAATTGAGTTAAAATAAGTGTAATCTCAACATTATAATAACCAATAGTGCTTTAAATCAATCACTCGTCATTTTATGATTAACTTGAGAATTCCGTCTTTATGGCTTTTCAAAATAAAGTTGCAGACGAGATGAAGAACGTCTTTAAACTATTTCAAGGGATTGAATTAAGACATTCAATTCTTATTAAACAACACACACAGTCACACACACACAGTCACACACACACACAGTCACACACACAGTCACACACACACAGTCACACACACAGTCACACACACACAGTCACACACACAGTCACACACACACACACACACAGTCACACACACACAGTCACACACACACACAGTCACACACACACACACACACACAGTCACACACACACACACACACACAGTCACACACACACAGTCACACACACACACACACACAGTCACACACACACTGTCACACACACACACACACTGTTGTTTTTGCTACGTTTCAGGAACATTTCTGGCTCAGAATCATCTATTTAATTAAATGTGTTGAACCACTGAGAGGAAGTGAGGCTCTTATTTTGAAGGGCTGATTTACAGCTGCTGTTTGAGACGCCTTGTGTTTCTCTGTCTTTAAGGTATATGTAATTATTGTAATTGAATGTTGTTACTCCTGACTTTATTTTAATAAATATATAAAAAACTGTTTGTTTGAAGACTTTAAATGAAAACACAAAACATATTTCATATTTAAGTTATAATTATATTTGAAATCATGATTATACACATTTTTTATACATTTGATTTGTGTGTGTGTGTGTGACTGTGTGTGTGTGTGAGAGAGAGTGTGTGTGTGTGTGTGTGTATGTTCACCTGAGCGTCTCTTTATGTCGTTAAACCACTAAAGCCTCTAATCTCACCTGCTGATTAAAATACACACTCACACACACACACACACACACACAGCAGCTGCTGACCTTCTCTCGTCACACACTGATCTGACATTTAGGAGTTTTATTTTCCAATCATTCAATTAATTAATTATAGCCTCAGTTTTTAGAAATTAAATTTATTTTAAATATTGTGTAAAGTTTCTTATATTTCTACTTTTTATAACTTCTAATTAAAGTTAGTTTTTACTATGTTCTTATAATTGATTGATTATGCAAGTGTGAGTGTGTGTGTGTGTGTGTGTGACTGCGTGTGTGTGTGTGTGACTGCGTCTGTGTGTGTGACTGCGTGTGTGTGTGTGACTGCGAGTGTGAGTGTGTGTGTGTGTGTGTGACTGCGTGTGTGTGTGTGACTGCGTGTGTGTGTGTGACTGTGAGTGTGTGTGTGTGTGTGTGTGTGTGTGTGTGTGTGTGACTGTGTGTGTGTGTGTGTGACTGCGTGTGTGTGTGTGTGTGTGTGACTGCGTGTGTGTGTGTGACTGCGTGTGTGTGTGTGAGTGTGTGTGTGTGTGTGTGTGACTGCGTGTGTGTGTGTGACTGCGTGTGTGTGTGTGACTGCGTGTGTGTGTGTGACTGCGAGTGTGAGTGTGTGTGTGTGTGTGTGACTGCGTGTGTGTGTGTGACTGTGAGTGTGTGTGTGTGTGTGTGTGTGTGTGTGTGTGTGTGTGACTGTGTGTGTGTGTGTGTGACTGCGTGTGTGTGTGTGTGTGTGACTGCGTGTGTGTGTGTGTGACTGCGTGTGTGTGTGTGTGTGTGTGTGTGTGTGTGTGTGTGACTGCGTGTGTGTGTGTGACTGTGAGTGTGTGTGTGTGTATGTGTGTGTGTGACTGCGTGTGTGTGTGTGACTGCGTGTGTGTGTGTGTGTTTGACTGCGTGAGTGCGTGTGTGTGTGACTGCGTGTGTGTGACTGTGTGTGTGTGTGTGACTGTGAGTGTGTGTGTGAGACTGTGAGTGTGTGTGTGACTGTGTGTGTGTGTGTGTGTGTGACTGCGTGTGTGTGTGTGACTGCGTGTGTGAGTGTGAGTGTGTGTGACTGCGTGGGTGTGTGTGTGACTGCGTGTGTGAGTGTGTGTGACTGCGTGTGTGTGTGTGTGTGTGTGTGTGTGTGTGTGTGTGTGACTGCGTGTGTGTGTGTGTGACTGTGTGTGACTGCGTGTGTGTGTGTGTGTGCTGTGTGTGACTGCGTGTGTGTGTGTGTGTGTGTGTGTGTGTGCTGTGTGTGTGTGTGTGTGTGTGTGTGTGTGTGTGTGTGTGTGTGTGTGTGTGTGTGTGTGTGTGTGTGTGTGTGTGTGTGTGTGAGAGAGTGTGTGTGACTGTGTGTGTGTGTGTGTGTGTGTGTGTGTGTGTGACTGTGTGTGTGTGTGTGTGTGTGTGAGAGAGAGAGAGAGAGAGAGAGAGATCAGTCTCTCTCTCTGATGGTTTCTCAGTCGGACTCCGAGCAGCTTCTCATCAACGTCAACTCTCTGCTAATTATTCATATTATTGATATTTGTTGTTATTTGTTGTTTAATCAACACTTTGTTTGTTTCTGGATTCTTCTCCTCTTCAAAGTTCAAAGGTCAGTTAAAAATGTTTTAATCAAATTGTGTTTATTTTTCGTCTTTTATTTTACGATTCACCGGAGCTTCAATTATTATTATTATTATTTGTATTATTATTATTATTATTATTATTATTATTATTATTATTATTATTATTATTATTATTTGTATTATTATTATTATTATTATTATTATTATTTGTATTATTATTATTATTGTTATTATTATTATTATTATTGTTATTTAAAATGGGAAATACATTTTTAGAGCTTTAATGTTTATCATTGAGTTCTTCAGTTTGTATTGAGTATAAACGTCTCGATGAAGCGATGTGACTTCCTCGCTCCTCTCTCCTCGCTCCTCGCTCCTCGCTCCTCGCTCCTAGCTCCTAGCTCCTCGCTCCTCGCTCCTCGCTCCTCGCTCCTCGCTCCTCGCTCCTCGCCGTTATCCATTAGAATTGAAACTGAAATCTACTCTTTGAAAAGACTCTAAATATAAATGTAGGGTTTTTATTTATAATTCCTAAAGAAACAAAGAAATGAATGAAAACATTGTAAATAAATTATTACTGATAATATATATATATATTATTTAACTGTTTTTCTTTATAAACGCATTTTTAATGCAATACAAGAAATAACCAATAATGTGGAGACCTGGTGTTTTTGGGTTGAATTCAAATATCTTTTCTTCTTTTCACACAAACGGTCCTGAGATTCAAACTCAAATCATTTCCTAATCGAAGCCCAAAAGCCTCGCTTGAATACCCCGTGTTTGTCTGAGCGACACGGGGCGATGTGAGACGCTCAGGAAACAACACAAAGGACGAGGTCCTGATCACACTGAATAAAGAACACCTGAGTGTCTGACCACAGTCAGAACAATGAGGAGGCCTCAAGAAACTAAAACCATCCCAAGATCTAAAGATCTTCATCTAGCTGTCTCTAAAGTGTGCTCAAAGCCCCGTTATGTTCCTGGAGCTGAAAGCTGACCCCAGAACTCAGAGTGAAGCATTTACCAAGAGGTCAAAATGATCAGTAAAAACCCCTAAGACATCAGAAACTCTCCCAAGACTCAGATGTAACTGGAGGGTCTAAGGAACGCCCCGTGTTGATCAGAAGTAACTGGAGGGTCTAAGGAACGCCCCGTGTCGATCAGAAGTAACTGGAGGGTCTAAGGAACGCCCCGTGTCGATCAGAAGTAACTGGAGGGTTTAAGGAACGCCCCGTGTCGATCAGAAGTAACTGGAGGGTCTAAGGAACGCCCCGTGTCGATCAGAAGTAACAGGAGGGTCTAAGGAACGCCCCGTGTCGATCAGAAGTAACAGGAGGGTCTAAGGAACGCCCCGTGTCGATCAGAAGTAACTGGAGGGTCTAAGGAACGCCCCGTGTTGATCAGAAGTAACAGGAGGGTCTAAGGAACGCCCCGTGTTGATCAGACGTAACAGGAGGGTCTAAGGAACGCCCCGTGTCGATCAGAAGTAACAGGAGGGTCTAAGGAACGCCCCGTGTTGATCAGATGTAACTGGAGGGTCTAAGGAACGCCCCGTGTCGATCAGAAGTAACTGGAGGGTCTAAGGAACGCCCCGTGTCGATCAGAAGTAACTGGAGGGTCTAAGGAACGCCCCGTGTTGATCAGAAGTAACAGGAGAGTCTAAGGAACGCCCCGTGTCGATCAGAAGTAACAGGAGGGTCTAAGGAACGCCCCGTGTTGATCAGACGTAACTGGAGGGTCTAAGGAACGCCCCGTGTTGATCAGAAGGAACAGGAGGGTCTAAGGAACGCCTCGTGTTGATCAGACGTAACTGGAGGTTCTAAGGAACGCCCCGTGTCGATCAGAAGTAACTGGAGGGTCTAAGGAACGCCCCGTGTTGATCAGAAGTAACAGGAGGGTCTAAGGAACGCCCCGTGTCGATCAGAAGTAACAGGAGGGTCTAAGGAACGCCCCGTGTTGATCAGATGTAACTGGAGGGTCTAAGGAACGCCCCGTGTCGATCAGAAGTAACAGGAGGGTCTAAGGAACGCCCCGTGTCGATCAGATGTAACTGGAGGGTCTAAGGAACGCCCCGTGTCGATCAGAAGTAACTGGAGGGTCTAAGGAACGCCCCGTGTTGATCAGAAGTAACAGGAGAGTCTAAGGAACGCCCCGTGTTGATCAGAAGTAACAGGAGAGTCTAAGGAACGCCCCGTGTCGATCAGAAGTAACTGGAGGGTCTAAGGAACGCCCCGTGTTGATCAGATGTAACTGGAGGGTCTAAGGAACGCCCCGTGTTGATCAGAAGTAACTGGAGGGTCTAAGGAACGCCCCGTGTTGATCAGATGTAACTGGAGGGTCTAAGGAACGCCCCGTGTCGATCAGAAGTAACAGGAGGGTCTAAGGAACGCTCCGTGTTGATCAGATGTAACTGGAGGGTCTAAGGAACGCCCCGTGTCGATCAGAAGTAACTGGAGGGTCTAAGGAACGCCCCGTGTTGATCAGAAGTAACAGGAGGGTCTAAGGAACGCCCCGTGTTGATCAGACGTAACTGGAGGGTCTAAGGAACGCCCCGTGTTCATCAGAAGTAACAGGAGGGTCTAAGGAACGCCCCGTGTTGATCAGACGTAACTGGAGGTTCTAAGGAACGCTCCGTGTTGATCAGAAGTAACAGGAGGGTCTAAGGAACGCCCGTGTTGATCAGACGTAACTGGAGGGTCTAAGGAACGCCCCGTGTTGATCAGAACTAACTGGAGGGTCTAAGGAACGCCCCGTATTGATCAGAAGTAACTGGAGGGTCTAAGGAACGCCCCGTATTGATCAGAAGTAACAGGAGGGTCTAAGGAACGCCCCGTGTCGATCAGAAGTAACAGGAGGGTCTAAGGAACGCCCCGTATTGATCAGAAGTAACTGGAGGGTCTAAGGAACGCCCCGTGTTGATCAGATGTAACTGGAGGGTCTAAGGAACGCCCCGTGTTGATCAGATGTAACTGGAGGGTCTAAGGAACGCCCCGTGTCGATCAGATGTAACTGGAGGGTCTAAGGAACGCCCCGTGTTGATCAGAACTAACTGGAGGGTCTAAGGAACGCCCCGTATTGATCAGAAGTAACTGGAGGGTCTAAGGAACGCCCCGTATTGATCAGAAGTAACAGGAGGGTCTAAGGAACGCCCCGTGTCGATCAGAAGTAACAGGAGGGTCTAAGGAACGCCCCGTATTGATCAGAAGTAACTGGAGGGTCTAAGAAACGCCCCGTGTCGATCAGAAGTAACTGGAGGGTCTAAGGAACGCCCCGTGTTGATCAGAAGTAACTGGAGGGTCTAAGGAACGCCCCGTGTTGATCAGAAGTAACTGGAGGGTCTAAGGAACGCCCCGTGTTGATCAGAAGTAACTGGAGGTTCTAAGGAACGCCCCGTGTCGATCAGAAGTAACTGGAGGGTCTAAGGAACGCCCCGTGTTGATCAGACGTAACAGGAGGGTCTAAGGAACGCCCCGTGTCGATCAGAAGTAACAGGAGGGTCTAAGGAACGCCCCGTGTTGATCAGATGTAACTGGAGGGTCTAAGGAACGCCCCGTGTCGATCAGAAGTAACTGGAGGGTCTAAGGAACGCCCCGTGTCGATCAGAAGTAACTGGAGGGTCTAAGGAACGCCCCGTGTTGATCAGAAGTAACAGGAGAGTCTAAGGAACGCCCCGTGTCGATCAGAAGTAACAGGAGGGTCTAAGGAACGCCCCGTGTTGATCAGACGTAACTGGAGGGTCTAAGGAACGCCCCGTGTTGATCAGAAGTAACAGGAGGGTCTAAGGAACGCCCCGTGTTGATCAGACGTAACTGGAGGTTCTAAGGAACGCCCCGTGTCGATCAGAAGTAACTGGAGGGTCTAAGGAACGCCCCGTGTTGATCAGAAGTAACAGGAGGGTCTAAGGAACGCCCCGTGTCGATCAGAAGTAACAGGAGGGTCTAAGGAACGCCCCGTGTTGATCAGATGTAACTGGAGGGTCTAAGGAACGCCCCGTGTCGATCAGAAGTAACAGGAGGGTCTAAGGAACGCCCCGTGTCGATCAGATGTAACTGGAGGGTCTAAGGAACGCCCCGTGTCGATCAGAAGTAACTGGAGGGTCTAAGGAACGCCCCGTGTTGATCAGAAGTAACAGGAGAGTCTAAGGAACGCCCCGTGTTGATCAGAAGTAACAGGAGAGTCTAAGGAACGCCCCGTGTCGATCAGAAGTAACTGGAGGGTCTAAGGAACGCCCCGTGTTGATCAGATGTAACTGGAGGGTCTAAGGAACGCCCCGTGTTGATCAGAAGTAACTGGAGGGTCTAAGGAACGCCCCGTGTTGATCAGATGTAACTGGAGGGTCTAAGGAACGCCCCGTGTCGATCAGAAGTAACAGGAGGGTCTAAGGAACGCTCCGTGTTGATCAGATGTAACTGGAGGGTCTAAGGAACGCCCCGTGTCGATCAGAAGTAACTGGAGGGTCTAAGGAACGCCCCGTGTTGATCAGAAGTAACAGGAGGGTCTAAGGAACGCCCCGTGTTGATCAGACGTAACTGGAGGGTCTAAGGAACGCCCCGTGTTCATCAGAAGTAACAGGAGGGTCTAAGGAACGCCCCGTGTTGATCAGACGTAACTGGAGGTTCTAAGGAACGCCCCGTGTTGATCAGAAGTAACAGGAGGGTCTAAGGAACGCCCGTGTTGATCAGACGTAACTGGAGGGTCTAAGGAACGCCCCGTGTTGATCAGAACTAACTGGAGGGTCTAAGGAACGCCCCGTATTGATCAGAAGTAACTGGAGGGTCTAAGGAACGCCCCGTATTGATCAGAAGTAACAGGAGGGTCTAAGGAACGCCCCGTGTCGATCAGAAGTAACAGGAGGGTCTAAGGAACGCCCCGTATTGATCAGAAGTAACTGGAGGGTCTAAGGAACGCCCCGTGTTGATCAGATGTAACTGAAGGGTCTAAGGAACGCCCCGTGTTGATCAGATGTAACTGGAGGGTCTAAGGAACGCCCCGTGTCGATCAGATGTAACTGGAGGGTCTAAGGAACGCCCCGTGTTGATCAGAACTAACTGGAGGGTCTAAGGAACGCCCCGTATTGATCAGAAGTAACTGGAGGGTCTAAGGAACGCCCCGTATTGATCAGAAGTAACAGGAGGGTCTAAGGAACGCCCCGTGTCGATCAGAAGTAACAGGAGGGTCTAAGGAACGCCCCGTATTGATCAGAAGTAACTGGAGGGTCTAAGAAACGCCCCGTGTCGATCAGAAGTAACTGGAGGGTCTAAGGAACGCCCCGTGTTGATCAGAAGTAACTGGAGGGTCTAAGGAACGCCCCGTGTTGATCAGAAGTAACTGGAGGGTCTAAGGAACGCCCCGTGTTGATCAGAAGTAACTGGAGGGTCTAAGGAACGCCCCGTGTTGATCAGATGTAACTGGAGGGTCTAAGGAACGCCCCGTGTTGATCAGATGTAACTGGAGGGTCTAAGGAACGCCCCGCATTGATCAGAAGTAACTGGAGGGTCTAAGGAACGCCCCGCGTTGATCAGAAGTAACTGGAGGGTCTAAGGAACGCCCCGTGTTGATCAGAAGTAACTGGAGGGTCTAAGGAACGCCCCGTGTTGATCAGAAGTAACTGGAGGGTCTAAGGAACGCCCCGTGTTGATCAGATGTAACTGGAGGGTCTAAGGAACGCCCCGTGTTGATCAGATGTAACTGGAGGGTCTAAGGAACGCCCCGCATTGATCAGAAGTAACTGGAGGGTCTAAGGAACGCCCCGTGTTGATCAGAAGTAACTGGAGGGTCTAAGGAACGCCCCGTATTGACCAGATGTAACTGGAGGGTCTAAGGAACGCCCCGCATTGATCAGAAGTAACTGGAGGGTCTAAGGAACGCCCCGTGTTGATCAGAAGTAACTGGAGGGTCTAAGGAACGCCCCGTGTTGATCAGAAGTAACTGGAGGGTCTAAGGAATGCCCCGTGTTGATCAGATGTAACTGGAGGGTCTAAGGAACGCCCCGTTTCAATCAGATGTAACTGGAGGGTCTAAGGCAACGCCCCGTGTCGATCAGAAGTAACTGGAGGGTCTAAGGAACGCCCCGTGTTGATCAGAAGTAACTGGAGGGTCTAAGGAACGGCCCGTGTTGATCAGAAGTAACTGGAGGGTCTAAGAAACGCCCCGTGTTGATCAGATGTAACTGGAGGGTCTAAGGAACGCCCCGTGTCGATCAGATGTAACTGGAGGGTCTAAGCAACGCCCCGTGTCGATCAGATGTAACTGGAGGGTCTAAGGAACGCCCCGTGTTGATCAGAAGTAACAGGAGAGTCTAAGGAACGCCCCGTGTCGATCAGAAGTAACAGGAGGGTCTAAGGAACGCCCCGTGTTGATCAGATGTAACTGGAGGGTCTAAGGAACGCCCCGTGTTGATCAGATGTAACTGGAGGGTCTAAGGAACGCCCCATGTTGATCAGAAGTAACTGGAGGATCTAAGGAACGCCCCGTGTTGATCAGAAGTAACAGGAGGGTCTAAGGAACGCCCCGTGTCGATCAGAAGTAACAGGAGGGTCTAAGGAACGCCCCGTGTCGATCAGAAGTAACTGGAGGGTTCTAAGGAACGCCCCGTATTGATCAGAAGTAACTGGAGGGTCTAAGGAACGCCCCGTATTGATCAGAAGTAACTGGAGGGTCTAAGGAACGCCCCGTGTTGATCAGAAGTAACAGGAGGGTCTAAGGAACGCCCCGTGTTGATCAGATGTAACTTGAGGGTCTAAGGAACGCCCCGTGTCGATCAGAAGTAACAGGAGGGTCTAAGGAACGCCCTGTGTTGATCAGAAGTAACTGGATGGTCTAAGGAACGCTCCGTGTTGATCAGAAGTAACAGGAGGGTCTAAGGAACGCCCTGTGTTGATCAGAAGTAACTGGATGGTCTAAGGAACGCCCCGTGTTGATCAGAAGTAACAGGAGGGTCTAAGGAACGCCCCGTATTGATCAGAGGTAACAGGAGGGTCTAAGGAACGCCCCGTGTTGATCAGAAGTAACAGGAGGGTCTAAGGAACGCCCCGTATTGATCAGAAGTAACAGGATGGTCTAAGGAACGCCCCGTGTCGATCAGAAGTAACAGGAGGGTCTAAGGAACGCCCCTTATTGATCAGAAGTAACAGGAGGGTCTAAGGAACGCCCTGTGTCGATCAGAAGTAACTGGAGGGTCTAAGGAACGCCCCGTGTTGATCAGAAGTAACTGGAGGGTCTAAGGAACGCCCTGTGTTGATTTTATTACATTATTACATCACATGTCACTTGTTAGTCGCTTTTATCCAAAGCGACTCACATACTCAACACTGAGGACAACCCCCACAGGAGCACTTTGAGGAGAAGTGTCTCAGGGACACAACGACATGCTGACTGCAGTGGGGTTTGAACCTGTGACCCCCTGATCCGAGCACCAAGGCTCTATCCACTGCGCCACACGCCTCAGAAGGTTAAAGGCCCCCAGATGGAGGAATGATCTTCATCTGTTTGTCATCTACCCAAGTTCCCATCAGCAGAAACACGTGGGTTTAGCTATCCTGGCTCCAAGATGGTGGAATGAGCTCCCATTGACATTAGGACAGCAGAAAGCTTACACACCTTCCAGACTGAAAACTCATCTCTTTCGACTCCACTTCGAGCAATAGAACTATTAACAAAGCACTTATATACTAATAAAGAGCTGGCTTATCTAATGCCAGTTGAGTAGCACTTGAAACGTTTTGCTCTATGAAACCTGATGTACTTTATGATTCTGTTTTCTTCAAGGTTGTATTTTGTTGGTCGAACGAACTTATTGTGAGTCGCTTTGGATAAAAGCGTCAGCTAAATGTAATGTCATGTAATCTACTTATTTATATAAATAGTTCTCACTGCAATAAACCCTATTTAATTTAGTCTAAATGTACATTGTTTATTTTCATATTCTGTTCTTTTTCATATCATATTCTATTGACTTGTATATAGACTTCTTGCACTATTTGTATTTGTGTATGTTATTAGATGTGTTGCGTTGTGGGAGGAGCTCCGGTCAATTCCATTTCTACTCTGTAGCTGCTGAGCATCTGATGGGAACACCTTTGAGTTTGAATGTTACTGTGGTGTGTTAGATTGTGTGTGTGCGTGTGTAGATGAAGGTGTTACTGTAGTGTGTTACATTGTGTGTGTGTGTGTGTGAAACTGAACCCTTCCGGGTCGACACAGGAGTCAAACAGGGATGTGTCATTGCTCCAACACTATTCTCCATCTTTGTTGCTGCTATCCTACATCTCACACGCAAGCATCTGCCCCAGGGAGTCAACATCATGTCCAGAACTGACGGCCAACTCCTCAACATCAACCGTTTCAGGGCTAAAGGTCAAACCACCACCATATCGATCATGGAGCTGCAGTATGCGGACGACAACGCCCTTGTAGCCCTCTCGGAAGAGGACCTACAGGGTATCCTATCAGCCTTTGCGAAAGTATACAAACAGCTCGGTCTAGCCATCAACATAAAAAAGACCCAAATCCTCCACCAACCACCACCAAACAGCAGTACGCCTGTCCTACCCCCAAACATCTCCATTGACAACATCAGACTGGAAAATGTGGACCACTTCCCATACCTTGGCAGCCTCCTATCATCAAAAGCTGTTATTGATGATGAAATACACCATCGCCTCAGCTGTGCCAGTGGGGCTTTCTCAAGGCTAAAGAAGAGAGTCTTTGAGAACCGTGACCTCCAAGCAAAGACCAAAATCTTGGTCTATAAAGCTGTGGTGCTCCCCACTCTTCTGTATGGATCAGAGGCCTGGACCACATACAGCAGGCACTTAAAGGCACTTGAGGCATACCATCAGAGATCCCTCAGGATTAGCTGGGAGGATCGGCGCACGAACACCAGCGTCCTGGAGGAGGCTGACATTCCCACCATCACTGCCACCATTGCCCAAAACCAGCTCAGATGGACTGGCCATGTTATCTGCATGCCTGACTCTCGCCTCCCAAAACAAGTCCTTTATTCCCAGCTTGCTAAAGGGAAACGGGCCCCTGGAGGCCAAAAGAAGAGGGACAAAGATAACATAAAAACAAACCTAAAGAAGTTCCACATAGACCTAAAAGCTTGGGAAGACGTGGCAACAGACAGGGCGACCTGGAGAAACCTTGTCCGTGAGGGTACTGTATTATATAGTGATGACCTCTGCCATGCTGCACAAGACAAGCGAGGACCAAGAAGATTACTCGATTACGAGTGACCGCCGATGATGATGGTGTGTGCAGATGAAGGTGTTACTGTAGTGTGTTACAGTGTGTGTGTGTGTGTGTGTGTGTGTGTGTGTGTGTGTGTGTGTGTGTGTGTGTGTGTGTGTGTGTGTGTGTGTGTGTGTGTGTGTGTGTGTGTGTGTGTGTGTGTGTGTGTGTGTGTGTGTGTGTGTGTGTGTGTGTGTGTTTGTGTGTGTGCAGATGAAGGTGGAGGGTCTGCAGGAGGACGGGGCGTCTCCAGGAGGTCGCAGCCCCCCCCAGCTGGACGGCGGTCCCGAGGCCTCGGAGCGATGCATGTCCCGCCTCCTGAGCGCCGTGGAGAGCGAGCTGACGGCCGGGCGGGAGAAGGGCGACCCCACGGATCGAGAGCTGAAGGTCACGCTGGAGGACGCCGAGCTGTGGAGGAAGTTCCAGACCCTCACCAACGAGATGATCGTCACCAAGAACGGACGGTAACTCCGGGACCAGGGTACAGTGGGTTAGGACACCTGGGGGGCATTGTCTGTCCAAGGGTTGATGATATGTCTGATGGGCGTTAGTCCACCGGAGGGTCTTTGTTCTGCATGATGGTCCATGTCCTTCCAAGGGTCATTGATATGTCCAAGGGACCGTCCAAGGGTCGTTGTTTGTCCAAGGGTTATTGTCCATATGTCTGAGGGTCTTGAGTCCACTTGAGGGTTGTTGAACGCGAGGGTCTTTGGTCTCATGATGGTCTTTGTTAAGGCCCTGACACACCAAAGTGACACCAAAGAACACGTCCCGACGGACCCGACTGTTGTGTCGCCTCACGTCTCGTTGGCCACTGGAACACACCGCAAAGACTTCAGCCGACGGCCAAGTAGCACGTACGCACTGCGCATGCGTGAGTGGCAATAACTCTCCTTACCAGCAGGCGGCGGTAGTGTGTATTCGTCATTCAAAAGAGGAAACAACCGGAAGACAGACTGCGTGATATATACAAACAACAAATAGCGTGCGTTCCATTTTCACTCTCGTCCATCACAGACGGTTTCAGATAACGACTTATCTAAATCATGTTTAGTGCGGTACTGGAAAATGAAAAATAATAGCCGTCTGTGTGCCTTCTTCACTTCCGTTTCGCTTCTCATGCACTGATTCGCTAAGCTGAACAGCCAATCAGAGTGATTTCTTTGGCCGACAGCCGAAAAGACTCGACGGTACGGGACACATCGATCTGAGTAGGGCGACAGGACGCTCATTGAAGGCCAGACATCTATCGGTTCGATGTGTCAGGGCCTTAAGTCTGAGAGTCGTTAGCCCACCTGGGGTGCAAGGGTACGTCTGAGTGTTATGGTCTGGGAAGGTAGTCCATCCTGGGGTCACTTTAAGTCGGAGAGTCGTTGTCTTTACGGCGGTCGTTGGCCCCCCGAGGGTCATTGTCCGTCCAAGGGTCGAGGTATGTCTGAGGGTCGTTAGTCTACCTGAGAGTCTTTGTCCGCCAAAAGTTGTGGTCCATCTGAGGGACTTGTCGTTGTCTTTCCAAGGGTCCTTGGAAGTCAGAGAGTCATTAGTCCACCTGATGGTCTCTTTAAGGTTGAGGGTGATTCTCTGTCTGAGGGTTGTTTTCCATCCGAGGGGCGTTGTAAGTTGTAGGCTTGATGGTCGTTATCTTTCCTGGTTCATAGTAAGTCTGAGAGTCGTTGTCCTTTGGTTTGCCCTCCTGAGGGTCCTTGATATGTCTGAGGGTCTTTGTTAGTGTTAAGGTTGTTACCTGGGGGTACAGTAGTGAGTCTTTAGTCCATCTCAGGGTCAATGTAAGTCCAGGGTTAGCTTTGAAACATTCAGTCCGTTCTGAATTTCAAAACAGGATATACAAGTCTTTCTTTTAAACACCTGGATATGAAACAGAATTTGGATGGTCAGTAACGCCCGGTGTGTGTGTGTGTGTGTGTGTGTGTGTGTGTGTGTGTGTGTGTGTGTGTGTGTGTGTGTGTGTGTGTGTGTGTGTGTGTGTGTGTGTGTGTGTGTGTGTGTGTGTGTGTGTGTGTGTGTGTGTGTGTGTGTGTGTGTGTGTGTGTGTGTGTGTGTGTGTGTGTGTGTGTGTGTGTGTGTGTGTGTGTGTAATGTATGAAATGTCTCCTCTCTGTTTCCAGACGGATGTTCCCGGTGCTCAGGGTCAGCGTCTCAGGTCTGGACCCCCGCTCCATGTACTCTGTTCTTCTGGACTTCGTCCCGGTGGACGGCTGTCGTTGGAAGTTCGTGAACGGGGAGTGGGTGTCGGGGGGGCGGGCGGAGGGGCGCGGCCAGGGGGGGGTCTACGTTCACCCCGACTCACCCAATTTCGGGGCACATTGGATGAAGGGCGCCGTAACCTTCAACAAGGTCAAGCTCACCAACAAGGTCAACGGGGGGGGGCAGGTGAGGACCCTTTCATTTAATGTTTTCTTTGTTTTTTATTAATACATTCAATTGTAATTGTTATCGGGGGGGGGGGGGGCAGGTGAGGACTTTTTGGGTTTTATTAATACATTTTATTTTTTTATTTAATTTGTTACTTTCTAATTTTTATTTAACTTTTAGTAATTTAATTTAATTATTCCTCCAATGGGGAATTTCAATTAACTTTCTCTTTGTTGAGCTTTTATCTTAATTTATTTAATTTTCCAGTTTCATATATTTAAATTTAAATTTAAATGTATATGAATTCCTTTTTTTGCTCTTTTCTTACTTTTAGTTATTTCCTTTCTGCCCCCCCCCCCCCTAATTAACCACTCCAGTCTCTCTCTCCTTCCTCTTCACCTGCTCGCCCCGTCGTAACCACGGGAACGGTATAAACAGCTCTTTAATTGGCCGGCGGCGGTTTAATGCACTTCCTGTCGAGAGGCCCTCACACACACACACACACACACACACACACACACACACACACACTCACACACACACACACACACACACACTCACACTCACACACACACACACACACACACACACACACACACACACACACACATACTAACACACGCACTAGAAAAATTGGCAATAGCGTTGTTTATATTTACCCAATTATACACACACACACACACACACACACACACACACACACACACACACACACACACACACACACATAATGCAGGCTGAACAGAGAGCGCGGCCATAATGAAATAATTGCTCAGCTTATTTGTACATTATGGTAATTATGTTTTTTACCGGGAAATTACTTTACCCATCATGCTTCAGATGGATGAGAGGTAAACTATATCCACACACACACACACACACACACACACACACACACACACACACACACACACACACACACACACACACACACACACACACACACACACACACACACACACACACACACACACACACACACACACACACACACACACACACACTCGGGGTCAGCCAGCCTCTCAATCTGAATAGCAAACAGTTTGTTTTTGTGTGCAGAGCTGGGATTGGTTAATTGGCCTCGTTAGCGGGGGGGGGAATAAAAGATGGCTCCTCTCCATGAACTCTCCTGAAAACAAACACACACCTGTTTCCATTCATCGACACACACTCTGCAAACTTTATCAACTGCATCAGAGCAGCCATTTTAATCTCAGCATTCCTGCTAACTGATTCACCTTCAGATCAATGTGTTATAGATCCATGTGTTATAGATCCATGTGTTATAGATCCATGTGTTATAGATCCATGTGTTATAGATCCATATGTTATAGATCCATGTGTTATAGATCCATATGTTATAGATCCATATGTTATAGATCCATGTGTTATAGATCCATGTGTTATAGATCCATGTGTTATAGATCCATATGTTATAGATCCATATGCTATAGATCCATGTGTTATAGATCCATGTGTTATAGATCCATGTGTTATAGATCCATGTGTTATAGATCAATGTGTTATAGATCCATGTGTTATAGATCCATGTGTTATAGATCCATGTGTTATAGATCCATATGTTATAGCTCAATATGCTATAGATCAATATGCTATAGATCCATGTGTTATAGATCCATATGTTATAGATCCATGTGTTATAGATCCATGTGTTATAGATCCATATGTTATAGATCAATATGCTATAGATCAATATGCTATAGATCCATGTGTTATAGATCCATATGTTATAGATCCATGTGTTATAGATCCATGTGTTATAGATCCATATGTTATAGATCCATATGTTATAGATCCATGTGTTATAGATCCATATGTTATAGATCCATGTGTTATAGATCAATGTGTTATAGATCCATATGTTATAGATCAATATGTTATAGATCAATGTGTTATAGATCCATATGTTATAGATCAATATGTTATAGATCAATGTGTTATACATCAATGTGTTATAGATCCATATGTTGTAGATTAATATGTTTATCCTCTCTGAAGAACCAGCACCTCACCGTGGTAGAGAGGTTTGTGTGCCCTGATGAACCTGGGGGATGTGTTGTCTGGAACCTTGTGTTCCTGGTAGGGTCTCCGATGGCAAATTGGTCTCAGGCAAGGGGCCAGACTAAGATTGGTTCAAAAGACCTCATGAAAGAGGTCACAGGAAGTGAGGATACCCGGCCCGGAGGAAGCCCGGGGTCCCCTTCTGGAGCCAGGCCCAGAAGGAGGACTCGTCGGCGAGCGTCTGGTGGCCGGGCTTGCCACGGAGCCCGGCCAGGCTTGCCCGAAAAGGCAATGTGGGCAACACCTCTGCTTCTCCGTCCCGCGGGCCCACCACCTACGGGAAACAGTGATGTGGTCGGGTGCGCTGCCAGAAGGGTGGCAGTGAAAGCAGAGGGTCTCGACGGACCAGACCCAGGCGACAGAAGCTGGCTTTGGGGACGTGGAACGTCACCTCTCTGGGGGGGAAGGAGCCGGAGCTTGTGCGGGAGGTGGAGCGTTACCAGCTGGAGGGTGATGAGGGGAAAGGGACGTTTGGGGCTCCGAGACACGACCACGGATAAGCGGGAGAAGATGGATGTTTATATATCAATATGTTGTGGTGATTGACATTATTCACCCACGGATCTATGGGTTGGGGTATTGTTCCGCACGGACATTTGAGTGAGCCGGACTTCCTGTTTCCGCCGGTCTTCGCTTCCCGGGCATGAAGTTGTTTACATGTGTGTTCAGATGCTAAATAAAAGTATAGCTTGTCACTTTGATACCTCGCCTCCCACTCCCGTCTCTCGGCACTACATTGGTGACCCCGACATAAGTCTCGTTGAAGGATCCGAGACTGAACCGAACATGGCAAGTAACGCCGTTTTTTTCAAACTGCCGGAGTTTTGGGAGACATCTGCGGCTGCATGGTTCGCTCAGGCGGAGGCTCAGTTCGCCCTCCGCGGAGTGACTGACGACGCAGCACGCTATTTTCACGTCGTTTCGGCGCTGGGGAGCTCCACTGCGACCCGGACGGTGGGCTTTATTACTCCTAATATATCTCCTCCTGCCCAGGATAAATATGCAGCGTTCAGGGCTTTCCTGCTAAAGACTTTTGAGCTGTCGGAACGGGCCCGACGCCTGCTCGCTATTCATAGCCTGGGGGACAACAAGCCTTCTGACCACATGGAGATGATGCTCAGCCTGATGGGTACGGAAGAACCTCATTTTTTGTTCATAGAACTGTTTCTTCGACACATGCCGCCGCATGTACAGACAGCGCTCGCTAACACAGCTATTACTGAGCCCCGCGCTTTGGCCGAAGAAGCTGACCGGTTCTTCCTGACAACCCAGCGTTTTGCCCCGGAGGTGCTGGCCCCGACACGCAGCGGCACCTTCCCTGGTACAGGCATGCCACCTAGCAGAAGCTCCGGCGAAAGCGAAGATGTGCCGTCCTCCCTGCACCTACAAGGTAACGGGAAACGCCAAGGCCTGCGCTCGGTAGTGGCCGCGAGCGTGGGCACATCCAACCGGCTCCTGTTCATCAGGGACACCCTCTCTGGTCGCAGACTCCTTTGTGACACAGGAGCCCAGCGGAGCGTCCTGCCGGCTACTGTGGAGGACGCTGCCGGGGGAGGACACGGCCCACCTTTAACGTCCGCTCACGACACCCCTATTCGCACCTATGGCACAAAGACAGTGGACCTGTGCTTCGAGGGTCAGCGGTTTAAGTGGGATTTCGTCACGGCTGACATCTCCTTCACTCTCCTCGGCGCAGACTTCCTGTGCGCTCACGGACTGCTGGTGGACGTCAAGAACAGCCGCCTGGTGGACGCACTGACGTTTGCCTCGTTCACGTGTACCCGCGGCAAGGCGTCATTCAGCGGGCTCTCCAGCTCACTCTCACAGGGCGACAAGTTCCAGCACCTTCTCAGTGAGTTTCCCGACTTGACGCAGCCCACCTTTTCCGCTGCCACTACCAAACATGGGGTAGAGCACCACATTGACACTGAAGGCCCCTCTGTCTACGCTAGGGCCCGGCGGCTCAACCCTGACATGCTGGCAGTCGCCAAGTCGGAGTTCGTCAACATGGAGCGTCTGGGCATCATCCGCCGCTCAGACAGCCCTTGGGCTTCGCCGCTTCACATGGTCCCTAAATCAGCCGGTGGCTGGCGACCGTGTGGTGACTACCGCCGCCTTAACGACGCCACTACGCCAGACCGCTACCCGGTCCCTCACATCCAGGACTTCTCTGCACACCTGGCGGGCCAGCTGGTTTTCTCCAAGGTGGATCTGGTGCGGGGCTACCACCAGGTTCCGGTGCACCCCTCGGACGTCCCCAAAACTGCGGTAGTTACGCCGTTTGGGCTTTTCGAGTTCCTACGTATGCCGTTTGGACTTAAGAATGCAGCTCAGTCCTTTCAGCGGCTGATGGATTCAGCGCTCAGAGACATGCCATTCATCTTCGTCTATTTAGACGACATCCTGGTCGCCAGCTCCTCCTCCGAAGAGCACCAGGCACATCTCCGGGTCCTTTTCGCGAGGCTCAACCAACACGGCCTGATTATCAACCCGGCGAAGTGTCAGTTCGGGTTGTCCTCCATCCATTTCCTCGGGCACCTCATCAGCAAGGATGGGGCCGCCCCCCTCCCGTCGAAAGTGGAGGCCGTGTCTGCCTTTCCACGACCGCCTACAGCTCGGGCGCTCCGAGAGTTCCTCGGGATGGTGACGTTTTATCACCGGTTCATCCGCCGGGCGGCCCACACCATGCGCCCGCTGTACGAGGCCCTCAGGGACGAGGCCCTCAGGGACAAGTCCCCCGGCCAGGCCATAGACTGGACGGCTGAAAGGGAGGTCGCTTTCAACGCCACCAAAGCCGCCCTGAGCGAAGCCGCCATGTTGGCTCACCCGTCACACAGGGCCCCCATCGCTATCATCACCGACGCGTCTGACTACGCAGTGGGCGCAGTGCATGAACAATGGGTCGACGGCGCCTGGCAACCGCTCGCCTTTTTCAGTCGCCAGTTGACTCCCAGGGAGCGCAAGTTCAGCGCTTTCGACAGAGAACTCCTTGGTCTCTATTTGGCGGTTCGCCACTTCCGTTTCCTGCTGGAAGGCCGGGAGTTTGCGGCGTTCGTGGATCACAAGCCACTGACCTTCTGCATGTCCAAGGTGGCCGAGCCGTGGTCCGCCCGACAGCAACGCCAGCTTTCGTACATCTCCGAGTACACCACGGACATACGACACATCGCTGGCAAGGCTAACGTGGTCGCGGACTGCCTCTCCAGAGCGGTCATCGGAGCTGTGCAGCTGGGCCTCGATTACCTCCGCATGGGCGCTGACCAGGCCTCTGACCACGGGGTCCAGACCCTCAAGGCCTCGGTCACGGGATTACGCCTGGAGGAGGTCACGGTCGGTGACTCTGGCGCAAAGCTGTGGTGTGACGTCTCCACGGGCCAGCCTCGACCGCTGGTCCCTGCGGACTGGCGTCGACCCGTTTTTGAGGCGGTTCACAATCTTTCCCACCCCGGTAGGAAGCCGTCCGTGAAGTTGTTGTCGCAGAAGTTCGTGTGGCAGGGGCTTAAGAAGGACGTGAGGTCCTGGGTCGACTCGTGCGTGGCCTGTCAACGGGCCAAAGTCCACCGCCATACTAGGGCCCCTTTTGAACTTTTTGCGGTTCCTGAGAGGAGGTTTGACCATGTCAATGTCGACCTCGTAGGTCCGCTTCCTCCCTCTCACGGTTTCACCTACCTTTTTACGATGGTGGACAGGACGACCCGCTGGCCCGAGGCCGTTCCCCTCGCCTCGACATCAGCTTCCGACGTCGCCCGCGCTTTCATCGGCACGTGGGTGGCGCGCTTCGGGACCCCGTCTGACCTCTCCTCTGACCGCGGTTCTTAGTTCACCTCGGAGCTGTGGAACGCTGTTGCTGTGGGTTTGGGGGTCAAGCTGCACTGCACCACCGCATATCACCCCCAGGCTAACGGATTGTGTGAGCGGTTTCACCAGTCCTTGAAGGCGTCACTGCGTGCCGGCTTGACAGACGGCAACTGGGTGGATAAGCTCCCGTGGGTTATGCTCGGCCTCAGGTGTGCCCCCAAAGAAGACCTGCAGTCCTCGTCGGCGGAGCTCGTCTATGGCCAGACGCTACGGGTCCCCGGGGAATTCATTCCCACCGCCACTGTGCCCTGGTCTGCAGCCGGGCAGCGCTCCTCCCTGCTGGAGACCGCCGGGACATTCACGCCCGTCCCCACGTCGCAGCACAGCAACCCAGCTTTCCGGGTGTCCCCCGGATTACGGTCGGCAGATTTCGTTTTTATTCGCCACGACGCCCACCGCGGTCCCCTGCGCCCCCCTTACGACGGTCCGTTCAGGGTCATACGTCACGGGGACAAGAGCCTGAGACTGTGTCCGTTGATCGGATTAAGCCTGCTCACGTGGACATTTCCAGGCCGTTGGAGTTGGCTCTGCCCCCACGTCGGGGCCGACCCTCCCATGGCCCGCCCCCCGCCCCCTGTGGGGATGCCCTCGCCCTCGTTGGTGCCCCTGCCCTCGCCTGCGGCCCCGCCCTCCTCGGCCCCTGTGGTCCGTACGCGCTGGGGTCGGGTGGTACTTCCTCCCAGGCACGAGGATTTTGACTATGGGTGAATACTGGGGGGGCTTGTGTGGTGATTGACATTATTCACCCACGGATCTATGGGTTGGGGTATTGTTCCGCACGGACATTTGAGTGAGCCGGACTTCCTGTTTCCGCCGGTCTTCGCTTCCCGGGCATGAAGTTGTTTACATGTGTGTTCAGATGCTAAATAAAAGTATAGCTTGTCACTTTGATACCCCGCCTCCGACTCCCGTCTCTCGGCACCACAATGTATATATATCGTACAGTTCAGAAGGCGTTTAAATACCTTGATCTGTCATTAGCTGTCATGATGTCATGTGACTAATAACCATGCACTGAGGAGAAGAAATGTGAAGTAACGTGAAGTAACGTAAAGTAACAACATGCAACGTAATATAAAGTCATGTGATGTAACGTAAAGTTACGGAAAATAACGTAACATAATGTTACCTAACCGCAAGTTTTGTAAGATACAATTACGTAATATATGTATATAATGTGTATTTGTACACAGATGATGCTGAACTCTCTCCATAAGTACGAGCCTCAGCTCCACATCGTGTGCGTCGGCTCTCTTCATCGTCTCGTCTCCAATGTTTCCTTCAGAGAGACGCAATTCATCGCCGTCACCGCCTACCAGAACGAGGAGGTACTAGTACACACACTGATGTACTAACACTTTAACTATACACAGGTTATTCATTGTGTGTGTGTGTGTGTGTGTGTGTGTGTGTGTGTGTGTGTGTGTGTGTGTGTGTGTGTGCGCAGATCACGGCTCTGAAGATCAAATATAACCCGTTCGCTAAAGCTTTCCTCGACGCCAAAGAGAGGTGAGTGCTACTGACACAGTTTTAGATGTATTTATATTTCAGAAAGTCCTGGTGTTGTTGTGACGGCGTTTGTTTTCTCTACCTCAGGAACCCGGGGGGGCGGGGCTTAATGGAGACCCCGGAGAGTCGGGTTGGGATCCAGCCCTGTCAGTCAAACACCTTCATCACTCACACACAATACTTCTCCTTTATACACTAAATATATACTTTAATACTAATGTGTGTGTGTGTGTGTGTGTGTGTGTGTGTGTGTGTGTGTGTGTGTGTGTGTGTGTGTGTGTGTGTGTGTGTGTGTGTGTGTGTGTGTGTGTGTGTGTGTGTGTGTGTGTGTGTGTGTGTCAGGCTGGTCTATGTGCCCCCCTGCAGGAGGCGGAGCTTTCCCTTACGTGACATCACACCATCACCACGGTTACAAACACCACGGTTACCCCGGGAGACACACACCTTACCCCGCCGCCTACCTGCAGCACCGCACACACTCCTCAGGTACACCTGTGTGTGTGTGTGCGTGTGCGTGCGTGTGTGTATTAATATGATGATGTAATATTATACCTGTGTGCGTTTGTGTTTGTGTGTGTGCGTGTGTGCGTGCATGTGTGTGTGTGTGTGCGTGTGTGTGTATATTAATATGATGATGTAATATTATGTGTGTGTGTGTGTGTGTGCGTGTGTGTGTATATTAATATGATGATGTAATATTATGTGTGTGTGTGTGTGTTTGCATGTGTGTGTATTAATATGATGATGTAATAATATACCTGTGTGTCAGTGTGTTTGTCTGAAGGTGTTCAGGTGTTATCAGACGGATGGAGTAGCCCCGCCCCTCGTCCCTCTTCCACTTCCTGTCCCTCCTCCTCCACTTCCTGTCCCTCCTCCTCCACTTCCTGTCCCTCCTCCTCACAGCCCCCCCCTCACGGCTCCAGGTGAGGCACTGTATTCATTATATTAATTAATAAATCATGAATTAATATGTAATAATAACTGTTTGTGTTCAGTCAGTTTCCCTGTCTGTGGGCGGTCGGATGCAATGAGCTAAGCCCCGCCCACTCTCCCTGCACTAATCTACACGGACCAATCAGCAGCGAGAGCCTCATGCAGCCGCCCAATCACACTCGAGTGGGCGGGGCCACCTGGCCTGCTGGTCCCGCCCACACCTTCTGAGGAGGCGTGTGATTCGTTGAATGGACGTGAAGCCTTCTTACTACATTTAAGTACAAAAAAAACTGCCATATAATATATATTAATATTATTTTCCACCTTTACTCAATTACATTTTTCACAACTATCATATACACATTATTTTTTTGAATTTTAACAATTTAAATGTTGTTTTAAAACACAAAGAATGTCCTCTCCACAGTGTGATATGTGAATGATGCATGTGTATTTATATTATTAAATAATAATAATCATAGCTTAGATTTATATAGCGCCTTTCATGGGACAGTTGGGTGCGGGGGTGGTGAGCAGGCCAGAGTCTGACCCAAGGTCGCTTTACAAGGAAGAACAGGGCAAAACAAACATAACAAAACAAAAGGCAATCAGACATCCAGTCAGACAGACGAAAACAACAAATAGATTAGGGGCCAAAGGCCTCGTGAACAGGTGGGTCTTGAGGGCCCTTTTGAAGGCGTCAAGTGTGGGGATGTTGTGGATCTCCGCAGGGAGAGCGTTCCAGAGGGTGGGAGCTGCCACGCTGAAGGCTCTGTCCCTGAAGGTTCGCAGTTTGATGCGGGGGGTGGTAAGCAGGCCAGAGTCTGAGGACCGCAGGTTCCGGGGTGGGGCATGTGGGCGAAGGATGTCCGATAGGTACTGGGGGGCATGGGCATGGAGGGACTTGTAGGTAAGGAGGAGGACTTTGTAGGTGATGCGGGACTTGACCGGCAACCAGTGGAGGTGGATGAGGGTGGGAGTGATGTGCTGCCATGTGTGCGTGAGTACCCTAGCAGCACAGTTTTGGACATACTGGAGCCTGTACAGGGTTGTGTTGGGAACCTCAAACAGGAGACCATTGCAGTCGTCCAAGCGGGAGGTGACAAACGCATGGTTTCGGCAACCGGTCTTGCAATGTTCGTTAGATGGAAAAAGGCGGATTTGGTCACAGACTTGACGTGGGAGTGGAGGGAGAGGGTGGAGTCGAGGATGACACCCAGGTTGCGGGCTTCAGGAGATGGGGAGATGGAGCAGCCGTCAACCTCGAGGATGAAGTCACCAACCTTCTGGAGCAGCGCCTTGGGTGCCACAACCATGAGCTCTGTTTTCCTGCGGTTTAGTTTGAGATAGTTGGAAGACATCCATGCTTTGATGTCATGCAGGCAGTTGATGAGAGACTGAGGGGGGAGCTGGGAGGATGGAGTGGTGCTGTGATACAGTTGGGTATCATCAGCATAGCAGTGGAAGTTGAGTCCATGATGGCGGATGATCTGGCCGAGGGGGAGCATGTAAATGGTGAACAGGAGGGGGCCAAGCACAGAGCCCTGGGGTACACCGTGGTGGACTGGGGCCGGGGGGGAATTAGAGCCATTGATGGAGACAAACTGTTTCCTGTTATGGAGGTAGGATGTGAACCAAGACAGCGCTGTGCCAGTGATACCTAGGAGGTCAGAGAGGCGGGTGAGGAGGATGTTGTGAAAGATGGTGTCAAACGCTGCAGAGAGGTCCAGGAGGATGAGGATGCCGAGGCGGCCAGAGTCAGCAGCAATGAGGAGATCGTTGGTGATCTTGATGAGGGCGGTCTCAGTGCTGTGTTGCTGTCTGAAGCTGGATTGGAAGGGCTCATAGAGCTCATGGTTGGACATGTATAGATGGAGTTGGCCGGCGACCACTCTTTGCAGAGTTTTGCTTAGGAAAGGAAGGTTGGAGATCGGCCGGTGGTTCTGGAGGTCGTTGGGGTCCAGGCCAGGTTTTTTGAGTATGGGGGTGACTGAAGCCATTTTGAAGCTGGTGGGGACGATACCAGGAGCCAGAGAAGCGTTGATGATGACCACCATATAGGGACAGAGGGTGGTTAGGCAGTCCTTGACCAGGGCTGTGGGCATGGGGTCCAGGGAGCAGGTGGAGGTCTTGGCCGAACTGACCAGTTTGGCCACTTGGAGAGCATCCACAAGGGAGAAGGAGGAGAGGTTGGAGTGGGAGATGCGCGGCGCTGGGGGTGCGTTACCAGGTGGCTGTGGTGCAGGTAGGGGGGGGAGGGCCAGGAGCCAGGAGCTGCTGATGGATGGCCTCGACTTTCGCTTGGAAGAAGTCGAGGAATTTGGAGCACAGATCGGGAGCCCCTGAGGGCTGGGGGGCGGCAGGGGGGCGGAGTAGGCGGTTGATGGTGGAGAACAGTGTTCTGGGGTTGCTTTGCTGGGCACCGATGAGACCGGAGTAGTAGTGAGTCTTGGCGTGGGAGAGAGCTTCCTTGTAAGTTTTGACATGGTCACGAAAGGCCAGGAGGTGGACCGTGAGGCCAGTTTTCTTGGAGAGCCTCTCCAGCTGGCAACCAGAGGCCTTCAAGCAGCGGAGTTCGGTGGTGAACCAGGGGGCAGAGCGGGTGAAGGAAACAGTCCGGGTTTTGATGGGGGCGAGAGAGTTGAGACTGAGGGATAGGGCAGTGTTGTAGTGGGCTACCAGGCCGTCCACGGTGGAGTCGGAGGGAGCCGAGGCCATGTGGGTAGCTATCAGGTCGGATAGGGCCGGAGAACTCACAGTCTTGATGTTCCTAAACATAATGGTGTGTTTGGGATGCTGCCTGGGCAGGGAGACCGGAATAGTGAAGTGGATGGCGTGGTGGTCAGATACAGCCAAGTCGAGGCGCTGTAGGTCGGGGGGCGGAGAGCCGGTAGAGCACACCAGGTCCAGCGTGTGGCCTTTAGTGTGGGTGGGGCCCTGGACATGTTGCTTGATGCTGAAGCAGTCCAGAAGTGAGAGGAATTCAGCAGCGAATGTGCAATTACTGGTTTTTACACGTGAATGTTAAAATCACCGAGCAGGAGAGTTGATGGAGACATGGAGCAGAGAGAGGTGAGTGACTCAGACAGCTCAGAGGAAGGTAGTGGAAGCTTTAGGTGGGCGGTAGATGAGGGCAACCTGGAGCGGAGCAGACCCAGCCAGTTTGAAGACAACACACTCAAATGAGGTGGTAGTAGGTACTGGGAGTTCTTTAACCAGGATGCCAGCTCGGTGGATAACAGCCAATCCACCGCCACGACCCAGGGAGCGGGGCTTCTGGATGTACAGATAGCCTGGGGGTGTGGCTTGATTGAGTGTCACAAAGTGCTTCTGATTTTGCCATGTTTCTGTTAAGCATAGGATGTCAATGCTTCTGTCAGTGATAATGTCGTGGATGAGAAGTGCTTTGTTGTTGAGGGAGCGGGTATTCAGTAGCATAAATGTCACATGGTTGTTCATAGATGCTGGGGGGAACAAGGAGGGAGAAACCAGCACACTGTCAGCACAGGCCAGGGACCTCAGGTAGATAGAGCGAACGGGAGGTTTGGTTGGATGACGTCGTTTGTTGTGATGACGACATCGCCGTGCGACAGACCGTCTGTCAGAAACAACTGCGGGGATAGGAGTTTCGGAGTAGAAAAACTTGCATCTGGATGCCCCGTGTATGTAGCGGGGACGACGCAGGAGCCCAAGGGATTTGATAACGTGGCAGAAAAGGTTACGAAGTTCCAGCGGGGAGTATTGGAGGAACATCATAAGAAGAGCGGCGAGCCAGCTAGCAGCTAGCACCATTAGCCTGGCAGAAACCGGACCTCGAACCTCAGCAGCGGTGATGGAAAACAGCCCAGTTGGGATGGCAGGACTGAGGGAGGGTTCGTGGATAGTCCTGGGAGCGTGGCAGAGAGGAGCCCAGTCGGAGAATTCCGGAACGGGGACTACGCGGATAGCAGAGCACGAAGGTGAGCTTGTTATGCTAATGGCAGGACGGCAGAGGCTAGGAGCTAAACAGCAGTCAAACATAATCGGCTGAGCAACGGAGAAGGCAGAAACACAAAACCAGAGCAGAACAATCTTTTCGCTGTGTCTGAGAATGAAATAGATTGACGGCAGGGAGTGGTAGATACGAGAAGTAAGCGTGCAGTGCAGACAGGTTGTTAGTGCAGTGGCGCCCCCTGGTGGTTCACAGAGCAGACAGGTTGTTGGTGTAGTGGCGCCCCCTGGTGGTTCACAGTGCAGACAGGTTGTTGGTGTAGTGGTGTCCCCTGGTGGTTCACAGTACAGACAGGATGTTGGTGCAGTGGCGCCCCCTGGTGGTTCACAGTACAGACAGGATGTTGGTGCAGTGGCGCCCCCTGGTGGTTCACAGTGCAGACAGGTTGTTGGTGTAGTGGCGCCCCCTGGTGGTTCACAGTACAGACAGGATGTTGGTGCAGTGGCGCCCCCTGGTGGTTCACAGTACAGACAGGATGTTGGTGTAGTGGCGCCCCCTGGTGGTTCACAGTACAGACAGGTTGTTGGTGCAGTGGCGCCCCCTGGTGGTTCACAGTACAGACAGGTTGTTGGTGCAGTGGCGCCCCCTGGTGGTTCACAGTACAGACAGGATGTTGGTGCAGTGGCGCCCCCTGGTGGTTCACAGTGCAGACAGGTTGTTGGTGTAGTGGCGCCCCCTGGTGGTTCACAGTACAGACAGGATGTTGGTGCAGTGGCGCCCCCTGGTGGTTCACAGTACAGACAGGATGTTGGTGTAGTGGCGCCCCCTGGTGGTTCACAGTACAGACAGGTTGTTGGTGCAGTGGCGCCCCCTGGTGGTTCACAGTACAGACAGGTTGTTGGTGCAGTGGCGCCCCCTGGTGGTTCACAGTGCAGACAGGTTGTTGGTGTAGTGGCGCCCCCTGGTGGTTCACAGTACAGACAGGTTGTTGGTGTAGTGGCGCCCCCTGGTGGTTCACAGTACAGACAGGTTGTTGGTGTAGTGGCGCCCCCTGGTGGTTCACAGTACAGACAGGTTGTTGGTGTAGTGGCGCCCCCTGGTGGTTCACAGTACAGACAGGTTGTTGGTGTAGTGGCGCCCCCTGGTGGTTCACAGTACAGACAGGTTGTTGGTGTAGTGGCGCCCCCTGGTGGTTCACAGTACAGACAGGTTGTTGGTGTAGTGGCGCCCCCTGGTGGTTCACAGTACAGACAGGTTGTTGGTGTAGTGGCGCCCCCTGGTGGTTCACAGTACAGACAGGTTGTTGGTGTAGTGGCGCCCCCTGGTGGTTCACAGTACAGACAGGTTGTTGGTGTAGTGGCGCCCCCTGGTGGTTCACAGTACAGACAGGTTGTTGGTGTAGTGGCGCCCCCTGGTGGTTCACAGTACAGACAGGTTGTTGGTGTAGTGGCGCCCCCTGGTGGTTCACAGTACAGACAGGTTGTTGGTGTAGTGGCGCCCCCTGGTGGTTCACAGTACAGACAGGTTGTTGGTGTAGTGGCGCCCCCTGGTGGTTCACAGTACAGACAGGTTGTTGGTGTAGTGGCGCCCCCTGGTGGTTCACAGTACAGACAGGTTGTTGGTGTAGTGGCGCCCCCTGGTGGTTCACATGTCTGTTCCTCTACTTTACACATATAACTATAACTAAATATACTACAGGTTATTATGGGATGTCTCTGTTTCTGATGTTATGCTTCTTTACAGCCAGTACCTTCATGGGTCAAATCAATGGGATAATAAGTAAAAATGTACCTTTTAAATCAAAATGATAAGTATTTTAATGTAAGAGAGATGTCATGGTGTGTATCTTGTGTATTTGTCAACACGTGTTGTGTTTGTTTTGTGACTAAATGATTAAATAAAGGAAGAAATGAAAACGTATTCAATGTCTTTTTTAAGAAACTAAAGTATATGCAAAGACATTCAAATGTAATGTAACATATATTATGTCCATTTCTGTTGATTAAATGTAATAATTACTTACGTTATTTACGTTTTCAACCCATTGATACACAACATGGGTCAAAAGTGACCCGAGTGAGTTTTAATTGTAAATATATTTGCAACTAAATACTTTAACAATTCAAAATGGCAGGTTTTCCTCAATTAACTTGTTTATGATCATCACAACTTCTTACTTTCATTTTTCCTTTCTTCATTTTTGAATTTAAATCATTTTTGTATCACGACCCCTCTAAGGGACAACATGGGTCAGAACGAGGACCCGTATTGACCTACAATGTTATTTCGTGCTTGGCTGAGTGTTTCTATATTTTTTAAAATCTATTTATTTAATCATTTAATATTCCAAGTATTCATTTACTCTCTTGATCACACATCATTATGTTCATTCTACATTTCTTATTTTAGGAAATAAAACAGTTTTTGTATTTCTGCATCAGGTTTGCATACATGGCTCAAAAAGGACCCAAGTATGCAATGTGTGATAAATGAAAAAAATACATACTATAATAATAATTTTGTTATAAATAATAATTTTAGCCGTGATTTGGACCAAACATGTTTACCGTTAGGAACATGTTGTGTCTCTGAGGACAGAGGGTCTAAGGACAGAGGGTCTGAGGACAGAGGGTCTAAGGACAGAGGGTCTGAGGACAGAGGGTCTAAGGACAGAGGGTCTGAGGACAGAGGGTCTGAGGACAGAGGGTCTAAGGACAGAGGGTCTGAGGACAGAGGGTCTGAGGACAGAGGGTCTGAGGGCAGAGGGTCTAAGGACAGAGGGTCTGAGGACAGAGGGTCTAAGGACAGAGGGTCTGAGGACAGAGGGTCTAAGGACAGAGGGTCTGAGGACAGAGGGTCTGAGGACAGAGGGTCTAAGGACAGAGGGTCTGAGGACAGAGGGTCTGAGGACAGAGGGTCTGAGGGCAGAGGGTCTAAGGACAGAGGGTCTGAGGACAGAGGGTCTAAGGACAGAGGGTCTGAGGACAGAGGGTCTAAGGACAGAGGGTCTGAGGATAGAGGGTCTAAGGACAGAGGGTCTAAGGACAGAGGGTCTGAGGACAGAGGGTCTAAGGACAGAGGGTGTCGTATTGTCATACTGATATTCTGTACAAACTGTGAAGTCCACTGAGACAAATGTAACATTTGTGATATTGGGCTATAAATAAACATTGATTGATTGATTGATTGATTGATTGATTGATTGATTGATTGATTGATTGATGAGACCTGAAGAGACCTGATGAGACCTGATGAGACCTAATGAGAACTGATGAGACCTGAAGAGACCTGATGAGACCTAATGAGACCTGATGAGACCTAATGAGACCTGATGAGACCTGAAGAGACCTGATGAGATCTGATGAGACCTGATGATACCTGAAGACCTGATGAGAGCTGATGAGACCTCAAGACCTGATGAGACCCGATGAGACCTGAAGACCTGATGAGACCCGATGAGACCTGAAGAAACCTGATGAGAGCTGATGAGACCTGAAGACCTGATGAGACCTGATGAGACTTCAATACCTGATGAGACCTGAAGAAACCTGAAGAGACCTGAAGATACCTGATGAGACCTCAATACCTGATGAGACCTGAATAGACCTGATGAGACCTGATGAGACCTGATTAGACCTGAAGAGACCTGATGAGACCTGAAGATACCTGAAGAGACCTGATGAGACCTGATGAGACCTGAAGAGACCTGATGAGACCTGATGAGACCTGAAGAGACCTGAAGAGACCTGAAGATACCTGATGAGACCTCAATACCTGATGAGACCTGAATAGACCTGATGAGACCTGATGAGACCTGATTAGACCTGAAGAGACCTGATGAGACCTGAAGAGACCTGATGAGACCTGAAGAGACCTGATGAGACCTCAATACCTGATGAGACCTGAATAGACCTGATGAGACCTGATGAGACCTGATGAGACCTGATGAGACCTGAAGAGACCTGATGAGACCTGAAGAGACCTGAAGAGACCTGATGAGACCTGAAGAGACCTGAAGAGACCTGAAGAGACCTGATGAGACCTGAAGAGACCTGAAGAGACCTGATGAGACCTGATGAGACCTGATGAGACCTAATTTCTGTTTACAAATTGTAAACAGAAATGAGCGAGTGTTGCAAATTGGACTGCAAAGTATAATTTATATAAGAAAGTGTATCGCCGAAATATTGATTTAGATTTGTTATTTCCTAAAATATGATATTAAATGAATACTTAGAATATTAAATGAATATTAAATGAATATTAAATGAATATTAAATGAATATTTAATAAATTGATTTCCAAAGATATGGCTAAGAAACACTTTAGAAATAACATTGTGGGTCAACACGGTCCTTTTTGACCCAAGCTGTCCCTGAGAAGGGGTTCGCATAGCTTGTGTATCAAAGGGTTAATTAATAAACGCATGCTCTTATTCTGAAATCCTCCCGGAAGCAGACCTTCAGAGACCCGGATGTTGTTCTGAGTCACGGTTAGCATCTCACCGTAAATCAGCTGAAAACTCTTATTTTCTGGGCTAGAACTTGCGTTAAAAGGTACGTAATAACATTTATTAAGTCTTTATAAGTCACACGGATGCTAGTTCTCAGTTCGACGCCTGGGGGAGGAGATTAAAGTGCACTTTGTTACCCCTGAAGAGGAGGAATGGCGCGTTAGCATCGAAGCTAACATGCTGTGAGTTTCAAATAAAACGACTTTAATAAAAACTGCGTTTATTTTTATCTTTAAATGTTTTATAAAATAAATACACCTGAATGTAGCCTGCAGTTATATATCTATATATATACATATTAGTAATACAAAAGACATACAAAGTGATTAAAATGATATAAAATAAATGCATTTAATGTTAAATATTTAGCAAATTAAACTTTATATTTATTTACAGTTTAATTTTTAATATAATATTTTATATCTATTATTTAATGTACTTGTTAATTGAATGTTTATTGTATTAAAGATATTTATGGAGGAATTGGTTATTTTATATAATTATTAAGTAGTTTTTGTTCTTCTTGAATTGAAATGACTTGAGATTAAAATATATAAATGTAATGATTGTAATCTTTCTGTGTGTTCAGGTCATGGCTCACAGCACCATCAACCAGTACCTGCAGCAGGTAACCCCCCCTCACATTACATAATCAATTAAATAATCAATTAGCCGTCTGTGACTCTTCTTCTTCGTTGGTGCCCCTCAGGTGTACGAGGCGATCGACGGTCGAGACGGATCGTTCTGCTCCGAGCTGCTGTCGTTCAAACACCCTCATGTTGCTAACCCTCGCCTACAGGTACACACACACACACACACACACACACACACACACACACACACACACACACACACACACACACACACACACACACTGTGTTAATTCATGTCATTGATATGTTTTAAACCTTTTTTAAATGATTTTAATATATATTCTCCCCTTTTATTTTATATTGTGTGTGTGTGTGTGTGTGTGTGTGTGTGTGTGTGTGTGTGTGTGTGTGTGTGTGTGTGTGTGTGTGTGTGTGTGTGTGTGTGTGTGTGTGTGTGTGTGTGTGTGTGTGTGTGTGTGTGTGTGTGTGTGTGTGTGTGTGTGTGTGTGTGTGTGTGTGTGTGTGTGTGTGTGTGTGTGTGTGTCAGTTGGCGAGTCCAGAGGAGAAGTGCCAGCAGCTTCTGGAGCCGCCGTACGACGAGATGGTCGCCGCTCACCTCAGGTTGTTATTGTTATTATTGTTTACACATATCGCCCAAACTAGTTTAAGTAACGATGATCTGTGTTCCAGATGCACCTACGCCGTCTCCAACCACGACTTCGTGGAGGCGTACAAGTTCCAGACGCTCGTCGTTCAATATCCTTCATCCAGACTCACTCACACACACACACACACACACACACAGACACAGACACACACACACACACACACACACACACAGTCACACACACACACACAGTCACACACACACTCACTCACTCACTCACACGCTCTCTGGTGAACAGTTGACCCTTGACCCCTCACGTCTTTCCTCAGAGCCTTTCAGTCCCACAAAGAGGAGAACTGGTGAGTGTTAGCCTAGCTTAGCACAAACACTGGGAGCAGAGCTAAACTGTTAGCATGCTCTGACACTGTGTGTGTGTGTGTCAGGGCGCTGCCGGTGATGTTCGCCGTCACGCTGGATCTCAGGATCTTCGCCAACAACGTAAGAAATGATATACGTAAATCAAAAATAATTGCGGGAATGATATCAATATATTGACGTGTGTGTTATTAATGAATTTAAATGTGTGTGTGTGTGTGTGCAGGCAGAGCAGCAGCTGCAGAAGAAGGGCAAAGGTCAGCCGGCGGAGATGCTGGAGAAAGCTGCAGAACAGCTGATGAGCTGCTTCAGAGTGTGTGCCAGCGACAAGTCAGTACACACACACACACACACATTGCATTTAGCTGAGGCTTTTATCCAAAGAGACTTACAATAAGTACATTCGACCAACAAGGTTGAGCTTGAGGTGATGAGCAGACATCCACTGAGAGATGTCTGCTAGACAAGCAGTGGTATGAAAAACCATGCGGGCTAATGACTGATCCGAGCGAGTTTGTGTACAAAGAGAAGAGGAGGGGACCAAGAACAGAGCCCTGAGGGACCCCTGTAGTTAATTGACAAGGGGTGGACTCGGACCCTCTCCAAGTTACCCTGTAGGTACGGTCTTTGAGGTATGAGGTGAGGAGGGAAAGTGCAGAGCCTGAAACACAGACACACACACACACACACACAGACACACACACACACACACACACACACACACACACACACACACACACACACACACACACATACAGACACACACACACAGACACACAGATTGAAGTCTTATATTGCCATGTGTACGTAGCTACAGTGTAGATCTGTGCAGCAGTGGTGGCGCCAGAGATTTTCTCTAGGGGGCGCTGTGGGGTAGCTTGACGTTTCATAGAGGGTGCTCAAACATTAAGGGTTTCCCATTAATGCACCAGCGCTACAGTTGAATGTTCTACTGCAACACTCCCCACACACACACACACACACACACACACACACACAGTGTACCCGCGACTGTTACAATGAAGGCTCGATAATCAGCTCACGGCATATAGGTGTAAGCAGGGGTAAAGTGCTATTTTTATAGGTGGGGAGTGGACCTCACATTTTTTTTAAATATTGAAGTTAAAAGCATCAATCTGGTGCACTTTGAGAGCAACATGAAGAGATCTTTGGATACATCTCTCATCACCCATATGAAACAGAACTGTAAACAGATTTTCTATTTCTTTATAGATATTTTACAAATCACTCCCCTTTTAAAACAAACCGTTTGAGACCCACTGAGATAACTAGACTAAAGTTAACTATCTAAACACAGAGTCCTTTACTTCACCTGAGCTGAGGTTATCTGAGACTCTCCGTCTGACAGGAGAGAGTTCTCCCTCCACCTTGTTGTTGAAAAAGCTCCTTATACCCGTTAGCTTGGCTAGCTAGCACCAGATGCTAACCACAACGATCTACGGGAGATACCCACCGGTGCACGAGCTCTCTCTCTCGCTCGCTCGCGCAGGCACACAAAATGGCTCGTGCCACACACACACACACACAGAGCAGAGCTTGAATGAAACACAGAGACCCAGAAGTAAGCTACTTGTACTCACGAGGCCTAGTATGTGCAGAATCCTTCTCGCTTTCAGGTGGTTTTGATTGACTGTCCACACGTGGACGTTTAAGGACTAAAAAACGATAATTTTTCACTTTGCTGTTAGCAAATCATTTGGCGCTCTAGCTAACAGGAAGTCACTCAAGTGTCACAAAGTAATTTAGCCTATGGGTAGCTCAAACATCTAATGGGTGCTGGCCATTGGCCTAATCATATCACCTGTGTTGCCTTTATGTTTTTGGTCAAACATTTGTTTCACATTTGCATTGATGAAATCAATCATTGTTCTAATTTAATAAAAATAATAATTTTCGGGAAAAAAAACAACATATTTCTTGGTTCTTGGGTGCTTTTGGCAATCCTGGGGGGTCCTCAGCACCCCCTAGCTCCCCCCTGGCGCCGGCCCTGCTGTGCAAGTAGATACAATAGAACAGACACATGTTTATATGCTCATCATTTCAAAAAGCTATTTAGATCTTGGCTTTTTATTCTGTCTTTCCATATTACATTTTTAGAGGGCTTTTATTTTGAAATACTAAGTGTGTGTGTGTGTGTGTGTGTGTGTAGCCGTGCGGGGGTGGAGGACTCTAAGAAATGGGGGATGATGTTTCTGAGCAATCAGCTGTTCAAGATCTACTTCAAGGTACGTAAACTGCACCTGGTTTAAATTTGTATTAGTATAATAAATAATAATATGTTCTTTGTCCAGATCAATAAGCTGCACCTGTGTAAGCCTCTGATCCGGGCGATCGACAGCTCCAACCTGAAGAACGACTTCAGCCCCGCTCAGAAAGTCACATACAAATACTACACGGGGAGAAAGGCCATGTTCGATAGTGACTTCAAACCAGGTGCACACACACGCACACACACACACACCGAGGCACCGACACACACACACACACACACATACATACACGCACACTGTTAGAGATTAATAGGGATATCTTCTCCGCATTTCAAATCTCCGCGCGTCCTTATTCAAGCTGGTTAAAAACACAGGAAGGAATCCAGAGCTACCAAGTAATCGTTAAACAATAATCCACTTTAATGGTAATATGACAATGCAATACAATCAAATACAGTACAAATTCAATACAGCTATCTATGGGATCCCTACATTACCTGCAGCCAGCAAGAGGAGAAAGAGAGGCTGAACTGAATTCAAACACAACTTTTATACCCAAAAGTCACCGGAGGAGCCGAGTCAGTCTATCTCATTGGAAGATGTAAAAGATGACTTTTCTTAGCGAATCAGTGCGAGCCAGCCAGGACAATAAACCAGTGTCTCAGAGGGTAATAAAATGTATCTGGCGTCCGTTATCTCACTTCCCTGCATAGACTTTCACGCACACACTTTCCTGCACATTCCAGAGGCCTGAGCTGTATCCCTTTTGTTCACAAAGATAATACATATTAATACCCTCATATGAATACAAAGTAATCAAACACATACATATACTATTCAAGATATGATGACTTCCCTGAAACATGACATACTGGAGATCTTTAAGCAGAAGGAACTCTCATCCAACTCTCATCCCTCCCCCACAGGGCAATAAAACCTGTTAACTCCAAGCATCCTTTGTTCTCCAAAAACACATGTCAGCAGGCCCTGAATCCAGCTCACGGTTTTACACAGATTATTTCCCATTTAAGCTCATTCATAGTTTGCTAACATGAATACATACAAATATTTCACTTCAACAATCCCCCTTTTGGTCTCTCTCTAAAGAGACCAACTTACACAAGGCCCTTTGAAACTTAACTACTGTCATTCCTTTCCACTGTGTCTGTCCCCCAATATTGTATAAATCTATCAGAAACTGAGACCCAAAGTACTTGAAATCTTGAGAACAGAACACCACTCTCCATGGCAGTGTAGGAACCATCTCCTCCCCCCCCCTCTGATAGGGAGGGGGAGATGCGGCTTTCCCTTCATTGGTGGAACTGATCAGAGAGAAGTAGACTCCTCTGCTGCCTCGCCAAGTCCCCCAGCCCGCTGACAGCCGCTTCCTAGTCGTCTGCTGTAAGGATGTCCTCGAGGTCGTTGTCGTCCAGTCCACCGATGGCTGCTTCCGAGTCGACCTCCTCTGCGAGGGCCACGTCCGTCCTGATGTCGTCCCCGGTCCCAGCAGGTGGTTTCCCCGCCGCACACTGGCTCCCGTGGTACGCGCTGTCCCCCTTTCCTCCCACGTGGACGGCATGAGAGATCCGCTGGGTCACTCGATCGGGGCCGGAGAGCCTGGGGTTGAGCCACTTTGTCCTGATGACCTTCAGCCAGACGAACTCCGCTGTGTCCGCCTCCTGGGTCCCCCTTTGGCATCATCAACCTGTGTGGAGAAATCTGATACAAATCCCTCAAGCCTACGCTCCGGGCTCCGGGGCCCTCCTATCTGCCAGTGCAGCTTCAGAATCTCAATACTTGGATAAAAATACTAAAAGTAAAACCCCCACCTCTCTAGGTGAACTAAATAACATATTTCAATAGCTCTGCATTTTCTGACAAGCATCTGTGTTTATTCTTAAATGAAATCCCTGAGATCCTATTTAAAATCTAAATATAATATGAACTGCTAATGTTTCTGGTAAAGAAACACACTAATGTTATGGATTCAAAAACAACCAAAACCATGATACTGACAAAGTGAATGATTTCCTGGTGATACTGCTTCTACCGGTCAGTGCTTAGATATTATCAAGCTCAAAAATGAATACAGAATTCCAACAAACTGTCATCAAATGTCTTTCTATTATGAATTTAGATGAAATGTATATCCCCATAATGACCTAAACAATAGAGTCTATGGCTTTTACTTCTTTACCAGGCTAGTTACATGATGCTGTCTAAATTAAATTAAGTCTCATTACATTACTATGTTTTAGCTTTAACTGTAATATGTTCTTTCTACATTTCAAACCTCAGTTACTTTAATACCTGTTGAAACATTACTCACCGGTCAACTTACAGTAGCCCCTTGGCCACTGATTCTGCATCTGTGTTACCTGTTATAACTCAATCAATATTAGAAACATGTCAACATTCATCAAACAGTATCTTATCCCCAGATATGGAGCAGGTCCATTCTAAAACTGTCAATCAATGGTCAGATTGAACAATTGAGTTGGGGCAGCAGGTTCCTTTCAGTCCCTAAATGAAAAATGTACATTGTGAAGTTTACACTCCCCCTTTTTACACATGAACCTCATGTGTAACCATGGATTATAAGAAAATACCAAACATTTTCTCAAATGTACATCCATCATTTCCACAGTAAACACTTCAGTGAGATGAAGTGTTTCTCTCCATCCTTCAGTCCTAAAGAAACAGAATCTTCATGTTTTAGTTTGAGTTTCACATTCTGCCAACTGCCACCTCCTGTGGGAGTAAAATATCATCAAGTGGACTAGAAACGGGTAATAATATGTTAGTCCAAAAACATGCTTGGTTAGTTATTGTTTTAGAACCATGCAGTTACGCTGATCACATGCAGACATACACTCACATTCACACTGTCAGGTTGTACAGTCTTGGTCTGGTCAGATTCACCCCAGAGTCAGTCACTGACAGTGCCTTCCCAAGTTACACTGTCGGTCAGGGTCAGAGGTCAGCTGGTCCCAGTGTTTTTGGCCATGTGTCGTGCTCTGCAGAGACTTTGATATTTCGGCATAAGCCAGTATCCTTTGTTTACAAAAATCTGTTATATATGGAGCGCCATCATCAATCAATTCACGACCACAACTATAATTTTCCAGATATCTCTAACTTTTCATCGGAACAGCTGTTCCCCACATTCCCTGAAAAGTGTTATCAAAAAATGTCACTTCCTTATAGTACTACTCCTGCAATTCATTTACACCTAATTAGTATTAAAATGTCTAATAGATCTATTTCAGAAATTTGTGTACATCACTATTATCTTGTGTCAAACCATTACTAGGATCTGTGTAGCTCTGCTATGCATTTCATAACTCATCTTCAATTCTGGTCCATCTAAAAAACAATGTTTAACTCTTTAGCAGTGTGTGGAACATCAGGTGTCCGACCATGCAACAATTACTCCCTCCTTTATCAAGGATCTAAAAACAGAAGTCATTTCATATTTCCATCCTAAAGCCCTCCTATGGTAATAACTATGGCACAATGGTGAAATCAATACTTTAGATTGGAACACTATATCTGGCTTGGCACTAGCTCTCCCTTTAACATTATCCATTCAAATAAAGATTTGTCTTATAGAGTGGTTCCTAAAACTATCCCTTTAATGGTGATCAATTTTGTAACAAATGAGATCACTACTATATTCACACGTGAATAAAAATCTCTTGAAGAATGATTTGTTAACATGATGAAAAGATTGAAGAATATGGTTATATTCTGTCATGTATCTCCCTTCTCCCTCAGTGTGTTTTAGGATGATTCTCATTTTACTTTAATAGTTACCTTTTTACTGCTATTTTCAATTTACCCATTGATTAATTCATGGTTAATACAACTTTTTATCTTCACTTATTTATCAAGTCAATTCAAGTTCTTTAAATGTGCGCTTATAAGTGTGTTTATGTGTAAACTCACTCATTCCCGTCGATCCCCTTCTCCTCTCCTCTGGTTTATCTCAAGCCTTGATCCCTGGCCACCTCACATTCTCGGCCAAGTCCCCTGATTCTGACTCCTCCCCCTTTGTCCATCAGCTGTCACTCTTTGAGGCAGCCATTTGCCCAGCTACATCTGCAGCCCCCATCATGCCACTGTTCTTGCACTGCTTTGCACTTCATCTCCTCCTTCACAGTCTCTCTGCTGCTTTATGGAGGGCGGATTCTGCTCTCATGTCCCACACTTTGCTCTGTTTGAGGGACTGATAGATCTCTGCCTGTCAGCAAGCTGTTTGGTTCTGGATGCCACAGGTGGAGATAGTTCTGGATGCAGTTCTTATTGTTGTTGTTGGTTCAGCTCTGGTTCACTGAGAAGGAGGAGTCTCCTGTTGGGTTAGGCTTTTGATTTGCTCAAGCGGATCGGGGTCTTAGCCGTCTGACATGCAGAGAGAGAGAGTCCAGGTCTCGGGACGCATAACCTATAAAAATTCTAGCACACTGAGGCGAAATAGATCCCCCCCTTTTTCACCCCGTGTCTTTCTAATCATACTATCTGTCTTAGTAGTTAAATGCCATCCAAACAACACAATAAACTCCCTCTAATAATCGTTTCATCCATTGTGACATATTTACCCAAACTAAGTTTCTCAACACCCACATGTTTCCAGCATCCCATATTCCACACACTATGAAAGAACCCCTCCGCATTCAAAAAATCCCACTGCTATCTAGCAACAATTGTAAAGTTGCAGAGCACACTAATCAGATCACAGTAATGTAATTTGACCCAAGTGTAGGCCTATTTCGTTCCTAAAAATGTTAGCAAACACCAAACTCCAACTACATCATTTATAGATAAATTGATTTAGCAAAATGAAATCTTACGGAATTCAAAATGTGACAAAAGAACACTGATTTGTCCTACACAAGATTGTGTAACTGACTAGACTGAGTTCAATAAAAATTAAACCATACGACTTGTAGTCTGGCTTCAATAAAAATCCTATCATTTGATCATATTTCCTTGTCTCTCTCTGTCTCTCTCTCTGTGTCTCTCTCTGTCTCTGTCTCTCTGTCTGTCTCTCTCTCTGTCTCTCTCTTCTCCATCCCTCTTTCTTTTCTCACTTTCCCATCTCTTTCTTCTGTCACTTCTGTTAGATATGAAATAAAACATACGAGTCCATGTAAGCATGGCATAGATCATAATCCATTACTCGAGAAGACTCAGTATCACCTCTGTGTTTTAACATTTAACAGCTTCTCTCTGACTGACAAACTTACAAAACCTTCTGTCTACTTTCTACTCTTTCTTCACAAACTCTCAGTAAATCCCTTTTTACTTCCCCTCTATGTTTCTGTATGTAATTAAATTCTTCTGAAATATGATGAAGTACAATTCCCAGTTAATGACAAATAGCATGAAATTCACAATTAATGTAATAGTCATAAAAACCACGATGTGACGCAACTGTATCCCTCAATGCTAAAAACAACAAATTATAGTATCTTATTTATGTCAATATCTACCACCTCAAATCACACATTGATCCATTAATTTTCAATGTTATTCACTCCAACTTCAGATCACTCGTTGATCCTTCACTCCTTGCTTTAAATTCAACGCTCAGCATCCATTTTCCAGAGCAATGTCCAGCAATTAGAGCAGAAATGTGGAGAAAGGGGGCTTTCTTAAACCCATGGTATTCTACCATTATGACTTCGCATCTCTTCATCTGACGTGTTCACTTGTATTAATATACTGGGCTATTGTCGTTGTTACTATTAACGTGTTCCCCGTATAAAAATGTCAAAAGGGTGTTACCCCCTTTTAACCACTAGATGGCAGCAGCAGACCACAAATGAGCTCCACCCTTCTGAGTGCACTTTTTCGAGCTCAGCAGACCACCGCTCACACAGGTATTTTTAGGTAAAAATCAACACAGATTTATTCCCCGTACAGTTTGTCCAGCTTCTATAATGTGACGTAACCTTCATCACACGTTAGCTTTTCAAATTAAGTTTACAGACACAGGGAAAACAAGATCCGTCCACCTCACAATGTTGGTGAGGTTCGCGTTCTCTCCCTGGATTTAACATATAACAGAATTCTAGCCTATTAAGCTATTTTCAGCAGAGATCTGTTATTTACCCCCAGTTTTAAACAGCGACCCGATCTGAAATCGAGTTTCCAGGTTAAGTAGTGCAGGAATTTCACCTCGCAACCTACAAACTGCACTGTTTCCACGTCACTAAGGAATAAACTACCTTAGATCCACGCCAAACTGCTCTATTTACGCTACGCAGGACTTTCCGTTTCTACCTGTCGATCAACGTTCTCGTTTTGTATATAACTTTCCTAACATATTAAAATATGCATTGTATATTCCATTTAAACTTTTAAAAACACCGTGTAACGTCTACAGACAATCCTAACTTTTTAGTGTATCCAATTACAGACTTTTGATTTACAAAACAGTCGTCTGCGAACCTTAGTTGTAGAGAGATGTGCAGGCCTGCTGATTGTCTGAGATGTTTGAAAGCGTTTGCCCTCGACCTATTCCGGTCGTTCTGGATTCTTCCTCAGCATTGTTCGACGTCAGGTCACCAACTGTTAGAGATTAATAGGGATATCTTCTCCGCATTTCAAATCTCCGCGCGTCCTTATTCAAGCTGGTTAAAAACACAGGAAGGAATCCAGAGCTACCAAGTAATCGTTAAACAATAATCCACTTTAATGGTAATATGACAATGCAATACAATCAAATACAGTACAAATTCAATACAGCTATCTATGGGATCCCTACATTACCTGCAGCCAGCAAGAGGAGAAAGAGAGGCTGAACTGAATTCAAACACAACTTTTATACCCAAAAGTCACCGGAGGAGCCGAGTCAGTCTATCTCATTGGAAGATGTAAAAGATGACTTTTCTTAGCGAATCAGTGCGAGCCAGCCAGGACAATAAACCAGTGTCTCAGAGGGTAATAAAATGTATCTGGCGTCCGTTATCTCACTTCCCTGCATAGACTTTCACGCACACACTTTCCTGCACATTCCAGAGGCCTGAGCTGTATCCCTTTTGTTCACAAAGATAATACATATTAATACCCTCATATGAATACAAAGTAATCAAACACATACATATACTATTCAAGATATGATGACTTCCCTGAAACATGACATACTGGAGATCTTTAAGCAGAAGGAACTCTCATCCAACTCTCTATACCTCCCCCACAGGGCAATAAAACCTGTTAACTCCAAGCATCCTTTGTTCTCCAAAAACACATGTCAGCAGGCCCTGAATCCAGCTCACGGTTTTACACAGATTATTTCCCATTTAAGCTCATTCATAGTTTGCTAACATGAATACATACAAATATTTCACTTCAACAACACACACACACAGACACGCAGACACACACACACACACACACACACACACACACACACACACACACACACACACACACACACACACACACACACTCACACTGTAGTATCATAGAGTAACATGTATAATTGTGTGTGTGTGTGTGTGTGTGTGTGTGTGTGTGTGTGTGTGTGTGTGTGTGTGTGTGTGTGTGTGTGTGTGTGTGTGTGTGTGTGTGTGTGTGTGTGTGTGTGTGTGTGTGTGTGTGTGTGTGTGTGTGTGTGTGTGTGTGTGTGTGTGTGTGTGTGTGTGTGTGTGTGTGTGTGTGTGTGTGTGTGTGTGTGTGTGTGTGTGTGTGTGTGTGTGTGTGTGTGTGTGTGTGTGTGTGTGTGTGTGTGTGTGTGTGTGTGACTGTGTCTGTCTGTGTGTGTGTGTGTGTAGCGGAGGAGTTCCTCTCCTATGCCTTCCATCACTGCCATGGCTCCAGCCAGAGGAACAAGAGGATGATCCTGATCTACCTGCTGCCCGTCAAGATGCTGCTGGTCTGTGTTCACATTAGCATGCTAGCACTCAGAGCTAACCTGTGGAGAGAGTGTGTGTGAAGAAGCAGGAAGTCAGCTTGTGGGGAACTGAGAGAGTGTGTGTGAAGAAGCAGGAAGTCAGCTTGTGGGGAACTGAGAGAGAGAGAGTTTCAGAGAATCCTTGATGTGGTTTGGAACAGGATGTGGGGTTGCTGGGAGAACTCGAGAACAACATCTTGTTCAGACGTGTTGTTTCTGTTTCAGGGTCACATGCCGACCCACCAGCTGCTCAGGAAGTATGACCTCATGCAGTTTGCAGACGTCACTAAGGGAGTGAGGTGAGCAGGGGGCGGGGCTTAGCTGAACAGGAAGTGAGCTCAGTGTGCAGGTGATTGACAGGTGTGTGTTTCAGTGAGGGGAACCTGCTGCTGCTGAACGAAGCTCTGAACAAACACGAGACCTTCTTCATCCGCTGCGGCATCTTCCTCATCCTCGAGAAGCTGAAGATCATCACCTACAGGAACCTGTTCAAGAAAGTGTGAGTAAAACTAAACTCAGGACATATTATATTTTATTAATATACATTATTCATATATATATCCACTGATCAGGTACCTGCTGCTGAGGACCCACCAGCTGCCCCTGGCCTCCTTCCTGGTCTCTCTGCAGATGATGCAGCTGCAGGACGTTGATCTGGACGAAGTGCAGTGTATCCTCGCTAACCTCATTTACATGGTGACACACACACACACACACACACACACACACACACACACACACACACCTCTAACTCTTCGATAGCTTTTTTTCCATGTTTTTTTTACAATTTCTTTAAATAGTATTATTTTTCTTTATTTATATACTGGAATTAAATGTAATGTATAATTAATTATAATATATAAAACAATAAATGAATCAGATTTGTTATGTATTTAATCAAATATCAGTTTCACAATAAAAGGATGTATTCAGTCTGAGGTGTTAGCGGGGCGCTAACAGTTAGCCTGTTCTTCTTCTGTGGTTTCCCTCAGGGTCACATCAAAGGCTACATCTCCCAGCAGCACCAGAAGCTCGTGGTCAGTAAACAGAACCCGTTTCCTGCTCTGTCCTCCGTCTCATAGACTACGTCACCCACAATCCCCTCTGCTCTGTCCTCCGTCTCATAGACTACATCACCCACAATCCCCTCTGCTCAAACATTCTTTATTTTGTACCGGAAACCTTTTAATGTTGAATAAAAACTGAATCTGTTTGTAGAGCGCGTCCCGTCTCTCATTATTAACACTAACCGGAGTAATGCTGGAGCTGGTGCATTGTGGGTATTGTAGTCTTTACTGGGCATTTATCATCTGTAGTGGAATATACAGTGGAATATTTAAAATTAAAATATTTCAAGAAAACGTCAACAATTCGGGGAAAAAGTGTTAATATTTGAGGATAAAGTGTCTCAGGGTTGCTCGGGGTACTGCAGGACCTGAGAGGTCATGTGACCCTGAGAGGTCACGTGACCCTCGCTGGCCTCCAGCCGGGTCCGGATCCAGCTCAGGTACCGGGACAGTTTGGTGAACACCAGCCCGTCCCTACATGATGATGACATCAGCAGCCCGGTGAGGAACGCCGTCCCGCGCTCCACCGTAGCAACCGGCTCCCCCGGCAACAAGCCCGAACACCGCCGGGCGCCATTCTGGGTCTTGGCACCGGTTTCTGATCCAATCAGAGTCCGGTCTGCTCCATGGGGGGTTCGGTTGTGGTCCTGGTTGTGGTTTTGATGGTGGTCTTGGTGTTGGTGTTGTTGGTTGTGGTTCTGGTGTTTGTTTTGATGGTGGTCTTGTTGGTGGTCCTGTTGGTGGTCCTGGTTCTGGTGATGGCGTCCATTCTGCGTCACTTCGCTGCCATTCTTGTTCCTAAAGGGTTCATCCGGGCTCTTAATGGTACTGTTTGGGTTTCTTAAATCCCCAGTCTGGTCTCTATGGACTCGATCAGAACCATTTCTCCTCATATCCGCACTAGTGTAATTCCAGAGTTCATTAAGGCTCCCCTGGGCTCGTTTGGGTCTCCTTTGCCCCCCCTCTTGTCCCTCATTAAGCCCCCCCATGCAGAACATCTTGTTGCTAAGCAGATTTGAAACGTTCGTATTTAGTCGGCACTCGTCCAGCGTTTTGTAGACGAGCGTCTTTTCCCCGGCTTCCCCCGTCCTCCCAGAATGCATCAGGATGTTCTCGCTGAAGTCCCTGGTGGGGGGGAGGCAGAGGTGGAAGAGGGCGGGGCCAAAGGTCAGGGGGCGGGACAACTCCAGCAGGACGAGGTCATCGTCACGGCAATGCTCACGGAAACGCTCGTGGATGTAGAGCGACCGCACGGCGACGAGTGTCTTTCTATCGCCTGGAAGAAGAAAAGATTAGTGAGGCTTTTATTTTGAAAATCATCTTAAATTTCACAATAAAACGCTGCAATAATATACCGGCGGCCACGGTGAAGTCAGAGGGTCGGGGGGGCGATGACACGCCCGTCAGGAGACATCGAGCCGAGGTCAGCACGGAGCGACGGCCAATCACAGCGCAGCTACACAGCTCCTCCTCTCTGCTGTCCAATAGGGACGCCTGCAGGAGCAAAAACAAACCTGTTAAATACAGCATGACTTCACCACCGCTAAGCTAAAGGAGGCTAATGGGACATGATTGGTCGCCTCACCTGCCAGGGACAGTCTCCTCGAGGGCACAGCGTGGCGTTGATCTCGTCAGGAAGTCGTCCGCAGGTAAACTCGGCTGAGGACACAAACGTGGCGTTATTTCTCTCTAAAGTTCTTGTATATTTTCTCGTGTTTGTTATCATCGTACTTTCAGCCCGGCAGCTCCGCCCGTCCTCCTGCAGTCTGAAGCCCGTCAGGCAGGAGCAGACGAACGAACCGAAGGACGCCTCGCACATCTGATCGCACGCCAACGGGCCGCCGATCGGACACTCAGAGATCTCTGAGACACGGGGCGGTTAAACACAGGTAGATCCTTTAGTCCAAAATCATTGAAAAACGAATGTGTTGCTGGTGGAGTTCCGACCAAATAACGGCGTAAATAACAAGTTTGAATCAAGTGTTAATCGATGCCATGATGTTAGCCAACTATTTATTACAAAAACGCTGAAAAAAGCACACCTTAAACTAGCTTTGTTCGAAGCCACGCCCCCCGTTTGGAGGCGGGGCTAACATCGCGTTGGGCGTGGTCTAATCAGATATATTAAAAACCATTTTTATAAGGGTTCATTTAAAATACAAATATATACAGAAGAAATACAGATAAATAAAACATAATGAATAAAATGTATAATTAACAAATAAGATTGAATTTATAGTTATAACAACCTGTGGAGGTGACCAGCGGGGCGGTGGGGGGGTTTCCATCGGGGCCCGGGGCCCCCAGCTCACAGACAGGGCCGTAGTGAGGGGGGGGGCAGGAGCACAGGAACCCCCCCACCTGGTCCGTGCAGTTTCCTCCGTGCAGGCAGGGGTCCGGCTCGCACTGATCCCCGTCTGGAACAGAAATACAGAAATATAAAGAACGATGACGAAAACAAAGTATTAGTTTAGAGTTGAAATGAAAACGTACCGTAGTAAACGGTCCAGAAGGCGTTCTGAAGACAAACAAAGACATTAAAAACGGTTTCAAAGTCATTTAAAATATTGCCTTAATTATTATTATAACTATAGTTATCATATTTAATAATTAAAAATGTTTTACAAAAGAAAATAACTTGAATAAGAATTAACAAATATATTTAGATAAATAAAATATATAAATTGAAGTATTATTACAAAATATATTTAGACAAGAAAAATAAGAATTAATCTATAATAAAAAATATATAACAAATACTAATATATTCTTTAATAATGTTTTCCCTCACCGTGCTGGGCGTGTCCTCGAAGTATTCCCGCGCCTCCTCGTAGTTGCACCATTCCTCGTAGCACTCCCTCTCCAGGTTCCCCTGCAGAATCTCCTCCACCAGGAACGTGTTAGCGCGCCGCGAGCGCAGGAACACGTCCTGGGGAGCCCGAAACACTGGCAACAAAATAATAAATACTATTATATAAAACAGGTTAGCACGCCGCGAGCGCAGGGGCCCGAAAAACACTGGCAATAAAATATAAAATAATATAAATAAACCTGTTTAACTGCATGCGACGTCCTGGTTGCGAGCGCCGCAAAAAACTACTAAATAATATCAAATAAAAATCTTTGTAGTTTATAGATATTTATTATTTTTATGAATATAAAACGTAATATTTATTCAAACTAATTCTTCATTACGACACTGAGTATAGACTGGATCATATTGACCTTTCAGTTTCCTGCCCGATTGACCTGTGAATCAAACGACAGCTGATATTAGCACTAAGTTCGCAGTGTTCCGATGTCTTACCTTGTCCTTGGATGAGAACCTGAAGGAAGCAAGCGGTTAGCGCCAGAAGAGACGCTCGAGCCGACATGATGCCGACCGCCATGACTCCGAGTGTCTGAACACGGTTTACAAACTGACGTCACACACTTCTGTCGGAGTCTCGTGATTAAATCAAACCAGACTTCATTCACACATTTACCAATTTAAAAAAGCTTCGTCTTAATTTACTGAGTTCAGTTTTACACATTTTAAATAGATTTTAAAACTCAATATTCCCAGAGGAGTTAGTGTTTCAACTCCTCATCAGGTGTGTTGCTCGAAAGAGTTAAACGGTATTTAAACGTCTCTTTGTAAACACTGCAGTGGACTCTGTTCTCTCTAAACAAGCAGCATCGGCCTCTGAACTCCAGGAGTCTGTTTATCCCCGGGTAAACAAGGGATTAATCATTTAAAATCATCCCCGGATCGACGTAGACGTGTAGGGGAGACATGATGTCCCAACAAGACCCTTAGCCTACCCACATTCCGTTACAAACCTTATAACTGTTAAAATCTCCCAAAATCAAAGACGATTTGTTAAAATAATCTGCAATGAGATTCAATCACAAAAGACTTCCACTGTTGTTGTTTTTATTTATTTATTTAGCTTCTCTTTAAGATGAAAAGGCACATTTTAGACAGAACACACAAACACACAGTTTCTTACACAAATGTAATACATTTTAATTGTTAAATTGATCAAAATTGCACTTTTCCTTTAACAATACTGATCAAAAAGCTTCTTTGTCAGATGCCGCCCTTTAAATGAAAATATATCGATTAAAATAACTATATATAAAATATAAAGGACCGAGACTCGAGCCCTGAGGAACCCCTAAAGTAATTATCAACATTATAACAGGGATTAGCTTGTTTAGCTAGCGATGCTATGGCGTGGTGTTTACAGAAGCAGCCTCCGGGCCGGGCCGCGGTGCCTCTTCCTCCGCCTGCCGCTCTTCTCTTTGGGCATCAGCTGCTCCATGCCACTGTTGATCCAGCGGATGTACTTGGACACCTGAGTGTAAACGCCGTATTTCCCTTTCCGCGCGCAGCCCTCGCCCCAGCTCACGATGCCGGTGATGAAGTACGTGTTTCCGTAGCGCGTGACGTGCGGTCCGCCGCTGTCGCCTTGGCACGAGTCCTTGGCTATCGTGTCGTAGCCGGCGCAGAACATGTTGGTGGTGATGCGCAGCTGCGTGGACTCCTTGCAGGTGAGCCGGTCCACGTAAGGCATGGAGAGACGCTGCAGGATGGTGGACGGCTGCCGGCCCTCGCCCGTGCGCCCGAAACCACTCACCATGCCGTCTGGCTCCCGCATCAACACCTGTAGAGCCAGGGGGTAAAGAGTTAGCACTGGAAGCTAACGTATTCATACCAGGTGGTAAAGAGTTAGCACTGGAAGCTAATGTATTCATACCAGGGGGTAAAGAGTTAGCACTGGAAGCTAATGTATTCATACCAGGGGTAAAGAGTTAGCACTGGAAGCTAATGTATTCATACCAGGGGTAAAGAGTTAGCACTGGAAGCTAATGTATTCATACCAGGTGGTAAAGAGTTAGCACTGGAAGCTAACGTATTCATACCAGGGGGTAAAGAGTTAGCACTGGAAGCTAATGTATTCATACCAGGGGGTAAAGAGTTAGCACTGGAAGCTAATGTATTCATACCAGGGGTAAAGAGTTAGCACTGGAAGCTAATGTATTCATACCAGGGGGTAAAGAGTTAGCACTGGAAGCTAATGTAATCATACCAGGGGGTAAAGAGTTAGCACTGGAAGCTAATGTATTCATACCAGGGGGTAAAGAGTTAGCACTGGAAGCTAACGTATTCATACCAGGTGGTAAAGAGTTAGCACTGGAAGCTAAAGTATTCATACCAGGGGGTAAAGAGTTAGCACTGGAAGCTAAAGTATTCATACCAGGGGGTAAAGAGTTAGCACTGGAAGCTAATGTATTCATACCAGGGGGTAAAGAGTTAGCACTGGAAGCTAACGTATTCATACCAGGGGGTAAAGAGTTAGCACTGGAAGCTAAAGTAATCTTACCAGGGGGTAAAGAGTTAGCACTGGAAGCTAATGTATTCATACCAGGGGGTAAAGAGTTAGCACTGGAAGCTAATGTATTCATACCAGGGGGTAAAGAGTTAGCACTGGAAGCTAAAGTAATCATACCAGGGGGTAAAGAGTTAGCACTGGAAGCTAATGTATTCATACCAGGGGGTAAAGAGTTAGCACTGGAAGCTAATGTATTCATACCAGGGGGTAAAGAGTTAGCACTGGAAGCTAATGTATTCATACCAGGGGGTAAAGAGTTAGCACTGGAAGCTAATGTATTCATACCAGGGGGTAAAGAGTTAGCACTGGAAGCTAAAGTAATCATACCAGGGGGTAAAGAGTTAGCACTGGAAGCTAATGTATTCATACCAGGAGGTAAAGAGTTAGCACTGGAAGCTAAAGTAATCATACCAGGGGGTAAAGAGTTAGCACTGGAAGCTAATGTATTCATACCAGGGGGTAAAGAGTTGGCACTGGAAGCTAATGTATTCATACCAGGGGGTAAAGAGTTAGCACTGGAAGCTAATGTATTCATACCAGGGGGTAAAGAGTTAGCACTGGAAGCTAATGTATTCATACCAGGGGGTACTTTTACAAAACGAATCATGCAAAAGCTCCTCTTTAAATCTTCTGTTTCACCAGAGTTAAAAAAACAAAATATGAGCTAAGTTTGGAACGACATGTTACATTAAATAGAAGTGATACCTGATGTACTTTATGATTCTGTTTTCTTCAAGGTTGTGTCTTCCTGGTCGAATGTACTTATTGTAAGTCGCTTTGGATAAAAGCCTCAGCTAAATGCAATGTGATGTAATGATAGAGGACCGATAACCGTTCCCTGAGGAACCCCAAAACTAATAATTGTCATTGTCAGAGGGTTAGCCATGTATCTTGGATGGTCTTTGTTTGCTAATGTGTTAGCATCAACTACTTAAGAGGCTAATTACATCAACAAGTCAAATAAATGCTAGTGTCTTTAAAGGCACAACCCATGGTTCGTTAAGGTTGTCCGAATACTTTTGTGTGGTTTCCACGGACGGCCCTGAATGTCAAACTTTATTTGTGAAACACGTTTGAAGGTTCACCTTTTCAGCAAACTCCTGCTCAGGGATGCAGGCCGGCAGGATGAAGCGGGAGAACTTGATGGGCGTTGCTAGCTTCATTAGCGCGATGTCGTTGTTGTAGGTGTCCGGCTTGTATCTGTGGTGCGTGATGATCGTCTCCACCTCGTGCCTCGCCTCGTTACCGTGATCCACCAACACGTCAAACTCCCCTGTAACGTATTCCAGTTAAAGCGTGCAACATAAATCTGCCTCGTGTTTTATATTCGGGTCCGTCAGCCCTACCGAGTCTCACGTAGATGTAGCGCGAGGCATTCATGCAGTGGGCGGCCGTCAGGATGATGTACTCGTTAAGGATCGTTCCTCCACAGAAACCGCGGTCGTCCTCGTTCAGGAGGAGAGCCTGCAGGACCCGGTCCAAACTGGTGAGACTGAACCAACATATACTTCCAGACGTCTTTAATGGACTTCCAAGTATATACCATTATGTCAAAAAGAAAACATTTGACTTATAATTTGACTATTATTCATTCCCACGTAGAAAACAAAATGAGTACCTCTTCTTTGCTTGAAATCCTAATTAATTGATAATCAAAAACAGCTGCTAATATCTTCATCATCTTCATCATCTGCGAAGTGCTTAACATTTTCATTTCTACGTGTTTACCTGCCACGGACACTCGCCCGGAGGACAGTCCTCTCCGTTCACGATGCGCGTCATACTCGCCATCTGAGAGTAAATCGTCTCCTCGGACACGGCGTCCTCCAACAGGAAGTCGCTGTTCTCCGGCAGGAAGTCGCTGATGTTTTTCATTAAGTCGCCATCGCTGATGTTTTTCATTAAGTCGCCATCGCTGATGTTTTTCATTAAGTCGCTGATGCTGATGTTCTCCATCACCGTGGACTCGTTGCGGTCGTACCGGAAAACTGTCCGGACGTTTTCCGTCACGACGGCGCCGCATTTAAAGACGTCTGCAAGAGATCGGAGTTTTGGGTTATTGCAGGAAATAATCTCTAAAAACAAATGTTTCTCATACTTACATGTTTAGTAGTAAAAAGCTAATAAAGGAACTACATGACTTCACGTCACCACCGCTAAGCTAAAGGAGGCTAATGTTGAGCTATAAAGGAACAACAGCACGGTCACATGACTTCACGTCACCACCGCTAAGCTAAAGGTGGCTAATGTTGGGCTATAAAGGAACTACAGCACGGTCACATGACTTCACGTCACCACCGCTAAGCTAAAGGTGGCTAATGTTGAGCTATAAAGGAACAACAGCACGGTCACATGACTTCACGTCACCACCGCTAAGCTAAAGCTGGCTAATGTTGGGCTATAAAGGAACTACAGCACGGTCACATGACTTCACGTCACCACCGCTAAGCTAAAGGTGGCTAATGTTGAGCTATAAAGGAACAACAGCACGGTCACATGACTTCACGTCACCACCGCTAAGCTAAAGGTGGCTAATGTTGGGCTATAAAGGAACTACAGCACGGTCACATGACTTCACGTCACCACCGCTAAGCTAAAGGTGGCTAATGTTGGGCTATAAAGGAACTAGAGCACGGTCACATGACTTCACGTCACCACCGCTAAGCTAAAGGTGGCTAATGTTGGGCTATAAAGGAACTACAGCACGGTCACATGACTTCAATTCACCACCGCTAAGCTAAAGGAGGCTAATGTTGGGCTATAAAGGAACTACAGCACGGTCACATGACTTCACGTCACCACCGCTAAGCTAAAGGTGGCTAATGTTGAGCTATAAAGGAACAACAGCACGGTCACATGACTTCACGTCACCACCGCTAAGCTAAAGGTGGCTAATGTTGGGCTATAAAGGAACTACAGCACGGTCACATGACTTCACGTCACCACCGCTAAGCTAAAGGTGGCTAATGTTGGGCTATAAAGGAACTAGAGCACGGTCACATGACTTCACGTCACCACCGCTAAGCTAAAGGTGGCTAATGTTGGGCTATAAAGGAACTACAGCACGGTCACATGACTTCAATTCACCACCGCTAAGCTAAAGGAGGCTAATGTTGGGCTATAAAGGAACTACAGCACGGTCACATGACTTCACGTCACCACCGCTAAGCTGAAGGTGGCTAATGTTGAGCTATAAAGGAACTACAGCACGGTCACATGACTTCACGTCACCACCGCTAAGCTAAAGGAGGCTAATGTTGGGCTATAAAGGAACTACAGCACGGTCACATGACTTCACGTCACCACCGCTAAGCTAAACGTGGCTAATGTTGGGCTATAAAGGAACTACAGCACGGTCACATGACTTCACGTCACCACCGCTAAGCTAAAGGTTGCTAATGTTGGGCTATAAAGGAACTACAGCACGGTCACATGACTTCACGTCACCACCGCTAAGCTAAAGGAGGCTAATGTTGAGCTATAAAGGAACTACAGCATGGTCATATGACTTCACGTCACCACCGCTAAGCTAAAGGTTGCTAATGTTGGGCTATAAAGGAACTACAGCACGGTCACATGACTTCACGTCACCACCGCTAAGCTAAAGGCGGCTAATATTGGGCTATAAAGGAACTACAGCACGGTCACATGACTTCACGTCACCACTGCTAAGCTAAAGGCGGCTAATGTTGGGCTATAAAGGAACTACAGAAGGTAACTTGCTAGGCAATAGGCTAGGCTAGCAGTAGCTTCAACACAGGCCTCTCCTTGATGCTTCTGACTGGTCAAGAGATATTTAGCCTGACCACCCTTTCACTTTCTGTCGAGTTGAAGATATCCTCCAAGTAAACACCAAAGGTACAGCATCGCTAACATGTAGAGAGTCTGTTTCACCGTTGGAGTCGCAGGATTTATCGTCCGGTCCCAGGAAGTATCCGTTGGCGCAGGAGCACAGAACGTTTCCCGAAGCCAAGTTACAGAAGTGCTCACAGCCGCCATTTTTATTCTCACACAGCTCGGGGATAACTGCAGAGATAAAAGAAGCATTGTTAGCATCACTAGCATCAGTTTAGAGGAAGCAGTGTTAGCATCACTAGCATCAGTTTAAAGGAAGCAGTGTTAGCATCATTAGCATCAGTTTAAAGGAAGCAGTGTTAGCATCACTAGCATCAGTTTAAAGGAAGCAGTGTTAGCATCATTAGCATTAGTTTAAAGGAAGCAGTGTTAGCATCATTAGCATCAGTTTAAAGGAAGCAGTGTTAGCATCATTAGCATCAGTTTAAAGGAAGCAGTGTTAGCATCACTAGCATCAGTTTAAAGGAAGCAGTGTTAGCATCACTAGCATCAGTTTAGAGGAAGCAGTGTTAGCATCACTAGCATCAGTTTGGAGGAAGCAGTGTTAGCATCATTAGCATCAGTTTAAAGGAAGCAGTGTTAGCATCATTAGCATCAGTTTAAAGGAAGCAGTGTTAGCATCACTAGCATCAGTTTAAAGGAAGCAGTGTTAGCATCATTAGCATCAGTTTAGAGGAAGCAGTGTTAGCATCACTAGCATCAGTTTGGAGGAAGCAGTGTTAGCATCATTAGCATCAGTTTAGAGGAAGCAGTGTTAGCATCATTAGCATCAGTTTAGAGGAAGCAGTGTTAGCATCACTAGCATCAGTTTAAAGGAAGCATCACTCGCATCAGTTTAAAGGAAGCATCATTATCATCAGTTTAGAGGAAGCAGTGTTAGCATCACTAGCATCAGTTTGGAGGAAGCAGTGTTAGCATCACTAGCATCAGTTTAAAGGAAGCAGTGTTAGCATCATTAGCATCAGTTTAAAGGAAGCAGTGTTAGCATAATTAGCATCAGTTTAGAGGAAGCAGTGTTAGCATCATTAGCATCAGTTTAGAGGAAGCAGTGTTAGCATCATTAGCATCAGTTTAGAGGAAGCAGTGTTAGCATCATTAGCATCAGTTTAGAGGAAGCTGTGTTAGCATCACTAGCATCAGTTTAAAGGAAGCAGTGTTAGCATCATTAGCATCAGTTTAAAGGAAGCAGTGTTAGCATCACTAGCATCAGTTTAAAGGAAGCATCAGTTTAGAGGAAGCAGTGTTAGCATCATTAGCATCAGTTTAGAGGAAGCAGTGTTAGCATCATTAGCATCAGTTTAGAGGAAGCAGTGTTAGCATCACTAGCATCAGTTTAAAGGAAGCAGTGTTAGCATCACTAGCATCAGTTTGGAGGAAGCAGTGTTAGCATCACTAGCATCAGTTTAGAGGAAGCAGTGTTAGCATCACTAGCATCAGTTTAGAGGAAGCAGTGTTAGCATCAGTTTAGAGGAAGCAGTGTTAGCATCACTAGCATCAGTTTAAAGGAAGCAGTGTTAGCATCAGTTTAGAGGAAGCAGTGTTAGCATCATTAGCATCAATTTAAAGGAAGCATCATTAGCATCAGTTTAGAGGAAGCAGTGTTAGCATCATTAGCATCAATTTAAAGGAAGCAGTGTTAGCATCACTAGCATCAGTTTCGAGGAAGCAGTGTTAGCATCATTAGCATCAGTTTAGAGGGCGGTGATGTGTTTGGTGTTGATGTGTTTGTTGATGTGTTTGGTGATGTGTTTGGTGTTGATGTGTTTGGTGTTGATGTGTTTGGTGTTGATGTGTTTGTTGATGTGTTTGGTGTTGATGTGTTTGGTGTTGATGTGTTTGGTGTTGATGTGTTTGGTGATGTGTTTGGTGTTGATGTGTTTGGTGTTGATGTGTTTGGTGTTGATGTGTTTGTTGATGTGTTTGGTGTTGATGTGTTTGTTGATGTGTTTGGTGTTGATGTGTTTGGTGTTGATGTGTTTGGTGATGATGTGTTTGTTGATGTGTTTGGTGTTGATGTGTTTGGTGTTGATGTGTTTGTTGATGTGTTTGGTGTTGATGTGTTTGGTGTTGATGTGTTTGGTGTTGATGTGTTTGTTGATGTGTTTGGTGTTGATGTGTTTGGTGATGATGTGTTTGTTGATGTGTTTGGTGTTGATGTGTTTGGTGTTGATGTGTTTGGTGTTGATGTGTTTGGTGTTGATGTGTTTGGTGTTGATGTGTTTGGTGATGTGTTTGGTGTTGATGTGTTTGGTGTTGATGTGTTTGGTGTTGATGTGTTTGTTGATGTGTTTAGTGTTGATGTGTTTGTTGATGTGTTTGGTGTTGATGTGTTTGTTGATGTGTTTGTTGATGTGTTTGGTGTTGATGTGTTTGTTGATGTGTTTGTTGATGTGTTTGTTGATGTGTTTGGTGTTGATGTGTTTGTTGATGTGTTTGTTGATGTGTTTGTTGATGTGTTTGGCGGTCCGTACCGATCTCACAGTTGAAGCCCTGGTACCCGTCTTTGCAGTAGCACGTGTAGCTGCCGATCCCGTCCTTACACACTCCGTTGTGAGCGCAGGGCACCGACAGGCAGGCGTCGCCATCTGAACAACAACAACAACAACTCAGTTCCTGCTTTCTTTGGTACATTTCCTGCTTCACACATATTGAAAGGTTGATGTTAAAAAGAACCAGATGGTCCAGGTAGAGTAAATAACAACGGTCTTACCAACGTATATGGCCCAGAATTCATTCTGAAAACAATAAAACAGAATTAAATATTTCAACTCAAACCATGAGTGGAAAAATAGCTAATGAAGGTTTTTTGGGACTTTTTTCAAGACATCTTTGTATCAATATCTGAACCTGGTGACTTTGAATAACATGTTGAATGTTTGCTGTTGTTTCCTAAGAAGCTGAACCGCCAACACGCGACCCACAGCGTTAGCTTCAGTGCTAGCTGTCCCTGAGAGTGAATCAGATCTCTGAAGTGTTCGTGGGGTTTGAGTTTCAGGAGATATTCACCGTTCTGTCTTTGTTCTCGAAGATCTCCCGCGCCTCCTCCCAGTTGCAGCGCTCCTCCAGGCACTCCCGCTCCATGTTGCCCTGCTTCATTTCCTCCAGGAAGCTGTTGGCTCGTCTCCGGCGGCTCAGGAGCTGCCGCGCCGAGTCGCCGTCCAGAAACACTGAAACACAAACATCGGTACGTCTCTGGAAAACACTCAAATCACAATTCTATCACGTTAGAGTAAACTGGGTCATCATGTTAGCCAAGTTAGCTTTATTAGCTTTGTGTTAGCCACGTTAGCCACGTTAGCTTTGTGTTAGCCACGTTAGCTTTGTGTTAGCCATAAGGACACCTTACGCTTTATTTTTGAAAATGATTCCTTTTAACCAGTTAGCGTTTCTACAAGTGCTTTTTGTAATAACTCTTAAAACCTTTGACATTTCCACTCAAGACCCTTTTGTAGACACTCCCAATGAGAAGCATTTTAGAGAAACAGGCGCCACACCTCGATGTTTCAACGTGTAAACCGAAAGTCGCAGCAACCACCAACTTCGCCCATCTTCATAGCTATAATTTATCTGCTAATAAAACCTTAAAATTACCCGAAAATGGAAATAATTTCAGCCCTTCTGTTCTGAACTCAACCCAGCACACTGGACGAGGTCAAGGGTCAACACAACCCCCCTCTACCAACAACACCCCCCCCCCTTCTCACCTGGATTATGTAAATGAGCCTGTAATATGTAAATGAGGTACCTTGGTGCGCGGCGATCAGCTGCAGCAGCAGGATGCCGAGCGTCAGCCGGAGAACACAAACAGACGTCAACATGGCGCCGCTACCACGGAGAATAAAACCTGAGAGAGAAGAGAGGAAGTAATGGAGGAGGGAAGGAGGGAGGAGAGAGGGAGGAGAGAGGGAGGAGGGAGGGAGGAGGGAGGAGAGAGGGAGGAGAGAGGGAGGAGGGCAACGACCTGAGGGAGTGTTTACATTCATCCAGGTTCAAACTGTGACTCAGGTCAGCGTGTGTTTGCAGACTGGAAACTACAGCAGGAAGCGCGACGGCCTTTTCAGGCTGTCAAAGTAAAAGCGCTATTCTAACCCTAACCCTATATCTAAGACATTTTAAAATTGCGGTTAATTTGATTTATTTATATAGTTTTTAAATATTGAAAAAAGTTTTTTTAAACATTTGTTAAAATATGTTTTTTAAATATTTAACTCATTTTTATATAATTAATTAATTATTCTATAATTCATAACTAATATTTCATCATGTATTTACTTATAACTATCCATATTGATATATTTAGTAATAATTGTTCTTATTTTATTATATATTTAAATATGTATTACATGATTAATATTACTTTATAAAAATGCTAAAGTCAATAATGTATAAAATCCACTATAAGATAAGAAATGTTAAAAATAAAGACTGTTGGACAAATGATCGCTTCAGAAACTTTATTCAGCTTCTAATCATCAACAAAACAGGTTTATTACGAACAGAAGAGGGTTGTACAAATAAAGTGGTAACCGTCAACAAGTCACGTAACCGTCAACAAGTGGTAACCGTCAACAAATCACGTAACCGTCAACAAGTGGTAACCGTCAACAAGTCATGTAACTGTCAACAAGTTATGTAACTGTCAACAAGTTATGTAACCGTCAACAACAAGTGGTAACCGTCAACAAGTCATGTAACTGTCAACAAGTTATGTAACTGTCAACAAGTTATGTAACCGTCAACAACAAGTCGTAACCGTCAACAAGTCATGTAACTGTCAACAAGTTATGTAACCGTCAACAACAAGTGGTAACCGTCAACAAGTCATGTAACCGTAACAAGTCGAAGAACAAGTGGTAACCGTCAACAAGTCGAAGAACAAGTGGTAACCGTCAACAAGTCATGTAACTGTCAACAAGTTATGTAACCGTCAACAACAAGTGGTAACCGTCAACAAGTCATGTAACCGTAACAAGTCGAAGAACAAGTGGTAACTGTCAACAACAGAGTAAAATGACCCCCCTAAAACCCGTGGATAATGGTTTAAACCAGTTTCTGCTGCATCATGTCGAGCTGCTTCCCGATGGGCGGGGTCTCAGTGGGGGGGTTCTTCATGGTCTCCTCCACCCACTCCACGAAGTTGGCCATCTTGGCGTACACCCCATAATACCCGGGGTGCTGGCAACCCCGCCCCCACTCCACCACGCCGGACAGGAAGTGGGTGTGTCCATACAGTGTGACCAGCGGTGCCCCGTCGTCGCCACGGCAACCGTCCGCCTGTCCCTCCAGGTACCCGGCGCACAGCATGTTGTCCGTGAAGTTGAACCCGGAGCGTCGGGAACACTCAGCGTTCGGCAGGATGGGAACGTTCATGGTGCGGAGGAGGGGGGAGGGGGGTGCGAGGGGGGGGGTAGAGGGGGCGTTACCCCCCACGGTGCGCCCCCCCCACCCCGACACCACGTGGTATCGAACCGGCAGCAGCTCCCGTTCGGCGAAGCTTCGAGTCGGCAGGCAGACGGGAACGACTCGAGGACTCGGAGTCACCGGGAGGCGGAGCCTAAGCAACGCCACGTCACCGTCACCTGACAACGCCACGTAACCAGGGTACGGGATCGCCATGGAGACAGGCGTGTGCTGCTCCGTGCCCTCGAACACGTCAAGGTTGTGTTCACCTGGGGACCGAGACACAACGTAGATTTACAAACAAAACAACAACAACATTTAAAACAACATTAATATAGGCCGTATCTCATTTCTGGGATTTCCCCTCCTCGACTCCTATCCTCCAGACTTAGTCCCGCCCACAGGAGATGCGAGCGGAGGACTGAGGAGGGGAACCGAGGAGAGAGGAGGGGAACCGAGGAGAGAGGAGTCGAGGAGGGGAGCCGAGGAGAGAGGAGGGGAGCCAAGGAGAGAGGAGGAGAGAAGAGCCGAACCGAGGAGAGAGGAGAGGAAGCGAGGAGAGAGGAGGGGAAGCGAGGAGAGAGGAGTCGAGGAGGGGAGCCGAGGAGAGAGGAGGGGAGCCGAGGAGAGAGGAGGGGAAGCAGCAGGCGGTTAGAGAAAGGAGAACTCCTCTCCTCTGAGCGGTCATTTTAAAGAGACGTCCATTAATGATGACAGGAGGCACAGCAGCCCTCTGTCAATAACAGGCTACAGATGAGGACACACACACACACACACACACACACACACACACACACACACACACACACACACACACACACACATATACAATTTCAGAATCAAACAAGTCTGAGAGCACTCTCTCCTCGGTTAGAGCTCCTCCAGAGAGCCTCCTCTCTCCTCTCTCCTCTCTCCTCTCTCCTCGGTTAGAGCTCCTCCAGAGAGCCTCCTCTCTCCTCTCTCCTCGGTTATAGCTCCTCCAGAGAGCCTCCTCTCTCCTCTCTCCTCTCTCCTCGGTTAGAGCTCCTCCAGAGAGCCTCCTCTCTCCTCTCTCCTCGGTTATAGCTCCTCCAGAGAGCCTCCTCTCTCCTCTCTCCTCGGTTAGAGCTCCTCCAGAGAGCCTCCTCTCTCCTCTCTCCTCTCTCCTCGGTTAGAGCTCCTCCAGAGAGCCTCCTCTCTCCTCTCTCCTCGGTTAGAGCTCCTCCAGAGAGCCTCCTCTCTCCTCTCTCCTCGGTTATAGCTCCTCCAGAGAGCCTCCTCTCTCCTCTCTCCTCGGTTAGAGCTCCTCCAGAGAGCCTCCTCTCTCCTCTCTCCTCGGTTATAGCTCCTCCAGAGAGCCTCCTCTCTCCTCTCTCCTCGGTTAGAGCTCCTCCAGAGAGCCTCCTCTCTCCTCTCTCCTCTCTCCTCGGTTATAGCTCCTCCAGAGAGCCTCCTCTCTCCTCTCTCCTCGGTTATAGCTCCTCCAGAGAGCCTCCTCTCTCCTCTCTCCTCTCTCCTCGGTTAGATCTCCTCCAGAGAGCCTCCTCTCTCCTCTCTCCTCTCTCCTCTCTCAGAGCTCCTCCAGAGAGCCTCCTCTCTCCTCTCTCCTCTCTCCTCGGTTAGAGCTCCTCCAGAGAGCCTCCTCTCTCCTCTCTCCTCGGTTATAGCTCCTCCAGAGAGCCTCCTCTCTCCTCTCTCCTCGGTTAGAGCTCCTCCAGAGAGCCTCCTCTCTCCTCTCTCCTCGGTTAGAGCTCCTCCAGAGAGCCTCCTCTCTCCTCTCTCCTCGGTTATAGCTCCTCCAGAGAGCCTCCTCTCTCCTCTCTCCTCGGTTAGAGCTCCTCCAGAGAGCCTCCTCTCTCCTCTCTCCTCGGTTATAGCTCCTCCAGAGAGCCTCCTCTCTCCTCTCTCCTCGGTTATAGCTCCTCCAGAGAGCCTCCTCTCTCCTCTCTCCTCGGTTAGAGCTCCTCCAGAGAGCCTCCTCTCTCCTCTCTCCTCGGTTATAGCTCCTCCAGAGAGCCTCCTCTCTCCTCTCTCCTCGGTTAGAGCTCCTCCAGAGAGCCTCCTCGATGCTCGATCCTCGAAGTGCATTTAGAGAAATGAGATGTCCTTCAACATGGCGCGCTGAAATTCATTTCCGGGTCACTACCGGAGGACCGAGGAGTCGAGGAGTCGAGGAGTCGAGGAGGGGGAATAGAGAAATGAGATACGGCCATAGTGTTCACCTGGTTATGGAGAATCAACTCATGTTATCCAAGATTTATATATATTCTTCGTTTTTGTGTTACTCTGTCAAAAGCGCTATAAGTGTCATGTATTATTATTATTTACAAACAACAACATTTAAAACAACAACATATAGAGATATAGAACGTCTTTATGACAGTAACTTTATAGAAAAGGTATTTATTCTGAACAAAGCGCTGACTGGTTACCTGCCACCACGGTGAGGTTCTGCCCGCTGTTGTTGCCATGGATACAGTGTGCCGCGGTGACCACCCATTGGCTGTTCACCAGAACTCCTCCACAGTGGCTCTCTCCGTTCAACTGGACCAGAACCTGAGGAGAGATAAAGCTCTCCAGTTTCTGACAGACAGCAGGACCCATGTATCTGGGATCCTCTCCAGAATGGAGTCATCACATACAGAGCATCAGCTAGTTCCTGAAGCATGCTTGATGTCTCTCTCCATAGAGGCTGAATCATCATGTTAATCACATAGCTATCATATCATTCTGAGTTTTTCTAAAAATCTCAAAATTCTGAGTTTTTCTAAAAATCTAAAGATTCGGAATTTCTCAAAATCGTTTTTCTTTAACTTTCTCTCAACATTTTAACTTTTTCTCAAAATTCTGACTTTTTTTCTCAAAATCAAACAATTCTGTATTTTTTCTCAAAATTCTGACTTTGTCTCAAAGCCTGCTAGTGAGCATGCTCATGAACTCAATGTTACTCTCACGCTGGAAGAGGACATTCAGGATTAACAGCTGTATATGAAGCCTTCAGCCTGTAGGGGGCGCTGGTCTCTGTTTACCTGCCAGGGACAGTCTCCGGGGGGGCACTGTCTCCCCCCCACCAGCCGGGTCTGACCCACTGAACTCTGATCTGGGACCAGTTCCTTCGGAGGAACCTGACCACAGGGGAACTCCACTGGAACGGAAACACAGAAGATATCGGTCAGAAAAGTTGGAATTATTTGAGAACATGTTGAATATCAAAACGTACATTTTATAAACAATAATCATAATATAAATATTATTATTATATGAATAATAATAGTTATATTTTATCATTTTAATTATTTATCATGTATTTACTTTATACTAACCATATTGATTATTCTTTTTAAATAATTGTACCCGGTCCCAAATCCATCATTTGTTATTTAACAACAGGAAGTACTTTTCATTTCTCATCGTAACTTCTATTTCTATCAATCCAGACTCTGCTGCCCCCTGCTGTTTACGGACGTCACTGCACCTTCAGAAATGCTACACTAAGGTAACACTCACAGTAAATATATACGTATCTCTAAATAAGTGGTATTTTAGTATTTCTCTCACCCTGAGCGACGCAGCTCCGCCCGTCCTCCCCCAGCTTGTATCCGTCGGCGCAGAAGCACGTACGATGTTCGGCTGATCCGTCGCAGAACTGTTCGCAGTGTCCGTTCTGATAGAGACACTTCAGCGCGTCTTCTATCACTGCGGGGGGAAATACACATTAATGTATACTACCAATAAAATAACAATATATAAAGACGGGTAGGTAGCTAAACACATAAAACGTGTTCTTTACGAGAACTTTACGAAACAAAGTCGGTAGCTTTAGTCGTCTTGATTCATCTCATATTAATTAATTGCAGTTTTGTGAGTTTACCTGTCTGGCACATTATGTGTACTTATACTACAAACAAAATAACAATATATAAATATGAGTAGGTATAGCTAAACCCACTTAACGAGAACTTTACGAAACAAACGTAACGTCGTTAGTCTTCACGATTTATCTCGTATTTATTAATTGCAGTTTTGTGACTTCCTGTTTATTTGTAAGTTTACCCGTCTGGCAGTACTGTCCCTCGAAGCCCTCGCTGCAGTAACATTTGTACGAAGCTTCCATGTAGACGCACGTCCCGTTGTTAAGACACGGGTTCACCAGGCAGGGGTCGCGACCTGCGGACAGAAAACATCGATCGGGTAACTCTGAGAGGAGGTGGACGAACAGACTCTGATCTCTCCAGAGGATCAATAAGTCTTAATCTGCTCTTAGAACTGATCAATAAATACCTGAATACATCAATGTGCTGATGATTCATTCTGCTGGTTCAAGAAGTACAAACCACCTGTAGGATAGAGAAATACTCACGTTCGTACGCCAGCCAGAATTGTTTCTGCAACGATAAAAACATATTTTATTAAACTTTACTGACCATAATAAAGACTTTTTCCATCTGTTTTCATACCAAAGAACTACAAAAAACACACACAAAAACTACAAAATTAGACTCAAAACTACCAAGAAGAGTATAGTAAATAACCAGAATCAAAGCATAGGTTAGCGTAGCGAAATAATTACAACAAACATATTTCTCTGTTTAACAAAGAACGACTTCATTACGGCAAATTAACTACTTCTACTTCTGTGTAACCGTTGGTCGTTGGCTATCATTTGGATTAACCTGGTAGGAATATATCAAATAAAACGTTCCTAGAGTACGATAATACAGAGAGTTGGTAAAACCCCATATATCTAGTGAGCGTCTCACCGTCCTGTCCTCGTCCTCGAACACCTCCCTCGCCTCCTCGTAGGAACAGATTTCCTCGATGCACTCTCGCTCCAGGTTTCCCTGTTTCAGCTCCTCCAGGAAGCCGCTGTTGGCTCGACGCCATCTTTGAAGCACGATGTTCGCCTGCTGCCTCTCCAAAAACACTATTAAACATATTATTATTACATCCTGTCAGGACCTGCTGCCTCTCCAAAAACACTATTAAACATATTATTACATCCTGTCAGGACCTGCTGCCTCTCCAAAAACACTATTAAACATATTATTACATCCTGTCAGGACCTGCTGCCTCTCCAAAAACACTATTAAACATATTATTACATCCTGTCAGGACCTGCTGCCTCTCCAAAAACACTATTAAACATATTATTATTACATCCTGTCAGGACCTGCTGCCTCTCCAAAAACACTATTAAACATATTATTATTACATCCTGTCAGGACCTGCTGCCTCTCCAAAAAAACTATTAAACATATTATTACATCCTGTCAGGACCTGCTGCCTCTCCAAAAACACTATTAAACATATTATTACATCCTGTCAGGACCTGCCGCCTCTCCAAAAACACTATTAAACATATTATTACATCCTGTCAGGACCTGCTGCCTCTCCAAAAACACTATTAAACATATTATTACATCCTGTCAGGACCTGCTGCCTCTCCAAAAACACTATTAAACATATTATTACATCCTGTCAGGACCTGCTGCCTCTCCAAAAACACTATTAAACATATTATTATTACATCCTGTCAGGACCTGCTGCCTCTCCAAAAACACTATTAAACATATTATTATTACATCCTGTCAGGACCTGCTGCCTCTCCAAAAACACTATTAAACATATTATTATTACATCCTGTCAGGACCTGCTGCCTCTCCAAAAACACTATTAAACATATTATTATTACATCCTGTCAGGACCTGCCGCCTCTCCAAAAACACTATTAAACATATTATTACATCCTGTCAGGACCTGCTGCCTCTCCAAAAACACTATTAAACATATTATTACATCCTGTCAGGACCTGCTGCCTCTCCAAAAACACTATTAAACATATTATTACATCCTGTCAGGACCTGCTGCCTCTCCAAAAACACTATTAAACATATTATTACATCCTGTCAGGACCTGCTGCCTCTCCAAAAACACTATTAAACATATTATTACATCCTGTCAGGACCTGCTGCCTCTCCAAAAACACTATTAAACATATTATTACATCCTGTCAGGACCTGCTGCCTCTCCAAAAACACTATTAAACATATTATTACATCCTGTCAGGACCTGCTGCCTCTCCAAAAACACTATTAAACATATTATTACATCCTGTCAGGACCTGCTGCCTCTCCAAAAACACTACAGAACATTATATTATTATTAACTACTGGAAACACCTGGAAATAGCTGTTTAGCATCAGGTTAGCATCAGGTTAGCATCATAGAAGATTACTGAACGCTCCTCTGAGCCTCTGATGAAAGTTACGGCTAATATCTTCTGTTGGGAAGTCACCAATATACACAAGTAGTTCACTGAGAGGCGACACCACCAGAAAGAGACTCGAAACGTTCAAAATACGATAAAAAAAGGATCTTAAAATAGAGACATCCTTAAAGCTAACAAAAAAACTGAAAACTACAAAAAAAACAGAACAACAAAAAAACTGAAAACTACAAAAGAAAACTGAAAACTACAAAAAAAACAGAAAACTACAAGAAGAAGCAACACAAATTAAAACAACCAGAGATTCTTGAAAACAACCCAAAAACAGACGTGAAAGAGATGAACATGTAATATAAAAAACAACTGCAATAAAGAAACATACAATTAGCAAATAGACGTCTGTTAAAATACTAAGAGACGCAGAACTACCAAAACAACTGAAAAAAGGTCAGTTGTTTTTTTACGTTGACATACAGCTGAAATGCTAACATGCTAACACCACATCTATGTGTTACTGTCTGTCATGCTAACACCATGCTAACATGCCGTCTGTATGTACCTGCCTGTCATGCTAACATGCTAACATCCCGTCTGTATGTACCTGCCTGCCATGCTAACATGCTAACATGCCGTCTGTATGTACCTGCCTGTCATGCTAACATGCTAACATCCCGTCTGTATGTACCTGCCTGCCATGCTAACATGCTAACATGCTAACATGCCGTCTGTATGTACCTGCCTGCCATGCTAACATGCTAACATCCCGTCTGTATGTACCTGCCTGTCATGCTAACATGCTAACATCCCGTCTGTATGTACCTGCCTGTCATGCTAACATGCTAACATCCCGTCTGTATGTACCTGCCTGTCATGCTAACATGCTACGGTGTGTTTCCTGTTTACCTGCAGCCTGAGAAAGGCCGATCAGCAGAAAGCAGACGCTCCTCTCAAACATCGTGATGTGTTCACTGTCTCCTCTAAACCCAGACTAAAGAGCTTTTATCTCCACCAGGTCAGTGAACACACCTCCACCTGACCTTTGACCCTTTGCTATCTGCCGAGAACTCTGATGAAGTCTGACTTCTATAAATGCTATATGCATGTAATGTATTATTATAATTTAAACTCATGTATTTATTTAGGATTAATTCCAGCTCCATGTGGTACACGTCTCAGCAGCAGCACTACACGTATAAGTACACAAACTATAGAGTATTTTCTGCAGTATAAGTACATATTTTCTACAGGAATGATGAACTAACAGAGAGGCACGATTACACAATAAGTAAATACTGCAGCTGGAGCACGTGTTTATTTACTCATGAATCTGAGCTTTATAGACTCCGTTTATTATCAGATACCTTTCTGCAAAGATCCTACAGTTTTTAGACAAAATGTTCTTTATTCCAGACGGACATTTGTACAAAAATCTGAAAGTTGTTAGTGACATATTAATCTCTGCCTGTGTATACTTCAGCTCCTACAGAAGGCTCAGTTTCTACACATCATCAAACAGAGATGTAATGAATTAAGTCTAATGTTCTTTAATATGAGAAACTCTGCATATTTTAATTTGTCTTTTTTGTATTTTTACTCTAAAGATGGATTATTATTACGGTGCGTTCAGGGTCACGCTGTGGTTTCCCGGTGGTGCGTTCAGGGTCATGTTCTGGTTCGCGTTCAGGGTCACGCTGTGGTTCCCCGGCGGTGCGTTCAGGGTCATGTTCTGGTTCGCGTTCAGGGTCACGCTGTGGTTCCCCGGCGGTGCGTTCATGGTCATGTTCTGGTTCGCGTTCAGGGTCACGCTGTGGTTCGCCGACGGTGCGTTCAGGGTCATGTTCTGGTTCGCGTTCAGGGTCACGCTGTGGTTCCCCGGCGGTGCGTTCATGGTCATGTTCTGGTTCGCGTTCAGGGTCACGCTGTGGTTCGACGACGGTGCGTTCAGGGTCATGTTCTGGTTCCCCGGCGGTGCGTTCAGGGTCACGTTTTGGTTCCCCGGCGGTGCGTTCAGGGTCATGTTCGGGTTCTCTTGCGGTGCGTTCAGGGCCCTGGTGTGGTTGTGTATCCAGGGCAGGAAGTTGGACACGCGGGTGTAGATGCCGTAGTTCCCGGGCCGAGCGCAGCCCCGCCCCCAGCTCACGATGCCCAATAGGAAGGTGGTCCGGTGGTACTGAGTGACCAATGGGCCGCCGCTGTCCCCTTTACACGAGTCCTGACGACCCTCGATGTAGCCGGCGCAGAACATGTTAGCCGTTAGCTTCACGCCGCTCTGCTCCTCGCACTGCTGCGTCCGGATCCTCGGCACCTGAAGTGAGGAACAGATTGATTTGTTTCCTTCATGGTATGCACAACTTAATATATTATTTACAAAACATGTCTCTTGTTTATAGTGTTTAACACCATACCTGAAACGGAGCAGGGAGAAGAAAATACTCGTATATGACCTGTAATAATAATAATAGTAATAGCCACCTTCAGGCGCCGCAGGACGTTAGAGGTCGGCCCGTTCTCGGCGCGCCGCCCCCAGCCGCTCACCGTGTGCTCGCTCACCGCCCACAGCTCGCGCTCTGCCAGCGAACGCGTGGGCAGGCAGGCGGGAACGGCGAACGCAGAGAAGATCACGGGTGACGATAGCTTTAACAGCGCAATGTCGTTATCCGCCGTGCGCTTCACGTAGCCCTCGTGCATCAAGATCTGAGACACCGAGATCAGCTGCTCCGTGCCCTCCGACACCGCCGTGTTGTGCTCGCCTGAAAACAACGAGAGGAACACGTTTTCATTCTCGTTTGTAAGCAGTAACATAACCTGAAAACCAGTTAACTGCCACAGCTCATTTCAGGAATTCAACACATCAAACAGATGTAGAAACAATAACACGCACAGATATTCAAAACCACAGGGTACACTGCAGTTGACTCGACATAGAGGGAAGACAACACCTTCTCTTGTGTTGCCCAGTGGTTGAGAACTGCTGTAAACAATAATATAGCCTTTCTAACCTCACTTGACAAATTAATAATCTGCTGTCGGAGGAAACACAAAGCAAGAACTCTAGATTTCTCAGGTGTTGGTATCAACCACTTTTTAGGGTTAGGGTCAGTAGTTCGTACCTGCGACCACTTTGAGGAACTGGACCTCGGTGTCCTCTATGCAGTGAGAGGCTGTGAGGATCCAGAAGGGTTTAAAGATCACTCCTCCACAGAACCCTTTCCCTTTGTACACCAGCAGAACCTGAGGAACAACAGGAACAGTATCTGATTAACGATGAACACTCAGAGCTTCTATCAGGACAGAAAACATGGATCTAAGTCCCTGATTCTGTTTCTCTTGACTCAGTTTGACATGTGTGTTATCAGGTGACCTCGAGAGTCTCCAACAGATTCTGGTTCTGACAGGTTACAGGGTTAAAGTCCAGTTATGTAACTCTGGGATCCCCCCCGCTCAGAGAAGGACAGATTACAGGGTTAGCAGTAAATGGTGTACTGTCCCTTTAAGGCAACCTACCTGCCAGGGGCATTCCCCTTTCGGACAGTCTTCCCCCCCGACGATCCGGGCCCGGGGGTCCTGCTCCGCCTTGTTTCCCCCGAGCAGAACCGGAACCATGCCGCACGCTATGGCCTCTGAGACGTCCAGAAAACACGTTGATTTGTTTCATAAAACAGCTGATATTATTCTGATCTTTAAAAAAACATCACATTTTGCATTAAAACGGTTAAATATGGCGTCCCGCAGGGATCTGCACTGGGGACTATGCTTACATTTTAAAATGTTGATGTTAAACGTCTACCTTTAGCGACGCAGTTCCGCCCGTCGTCATGCAGGAAGTATCCGTCGGCACAGGAGCACTTCAGTCTTCGTCCTTCCTCGTCTTCATCACAGAAATGCTCACAGCCTCCGTTCTGCAGCAGACAGGTGTCCAGCACCGAACTCCGCTCTGCAACACAGGGAAGAACAGTTTCATATTTCTGTTTCAGCCCCAAACAAATACAAATCTGCTTAAACTTTCACATTTCATCCCGTAGCTGCACATCTTATTGTGTTTTTAATCGTGTGTTTCTCACCCAGCTCACAGGTGAGTCCGCTGAAGTTTGGGAGGCAGAAGCAGGTGAAGGAGGAACCCTGGGGAGAGCAGCTGCCTCCGTTCAGACATGGACCAGAAACACACACCTCTGCTACTACACACAGGTAACACACACAGTTAACACACGGGTAACACACAGGTAACACACAGGTAACACACAGGTAACACACAGGTAACACACACAGTTAACACAACAGGTAACACACAGGTAACACACAGGTAACACACGGGTAACACACAGGTAACACACACAGTTAACACACGGGTAACACACAGGTAACACACAGGTAACACACAGGTAACACACAGGTAACACACACAGTTAACACAACAGGTAACACACATGTAACACACAGGTAACACACAGGTAACACACACAGGTAACACACAGGTAACACACACAGGTAACACACACAGGTAACACACACAGGTAACACACGGGTAACACACAGGTAACACACACAGGTAATACACACAGGTAACACACACAGGTAACACACACAGTTAATACACAGGTAACACACGGGTAACACACACAGGTAACACACAGGTAACACACACAGGTAATACACACAGGTAACACACACAGGTAACACACACAGTTAATACACAGGTAACACACGGGTAACACACACAGGTAACACACAGGTAACACACACAGGTAACACACACAGGTAACACACACAGGTAACACACACAGGTAACACACGGGTAACACACACAGGTAACACACACAGGTAACACACACAGGTAACACACACAGGTAACACACACAGGTAACACACAGGTAACACACAGGTAACACACATTAAATAACAGGTGTTTTCTTACGGGTATACGTCCTCCAGAACTCGTCCTGAGACACAGAGAGGAGCAGATTTAATATTGATCACTAAATGTGAACCGATGTAATCTGAGTGAGTTCTGACCGTGGCCTCGGTGTGTTCGAACACCTCCCTCGCCTCCTCGTAGGAGCACTTCTCCTCCAGACACTCTCTCTTCAGATCGCCCATCTGCAGCTCCTCCAGCCAGCCGGAGTTATCCCTCCTGACCCGCAGCACACTGTGGGCGGGGCCTGGGTCCAGGAACACTGAGGAGGCATGAGTCATCACTGAGGAGACATGAGTCAGCACTGAGGAGGCATGAGTCAGCACTGAGGAGACATGAGTCATCACTATCACTGAGGAGACATGAGTCATCACTGAGGAGGCATGAGTCAGCACTGAGGAGACATGAGTCAGCACTGAGGAGACATGAGTCAGCACTGAGGAGGCATGAGTCATTACTGAGGAGATATGAGTCAGCACTGAGGAGACATGAGTCAGCACTGAGGAGACATGAGTCAGCACTGAGGAGACATGAGTCAGCACTGAAGAGACATGAGTCAGCTCTGAGGAGCCATGAGTCAGCACTGAGGAGACATGAGTCAGCACTGAGGAGACATGAGTCAGCACTGAAGAGACATGAGTCAGCTCTGAGGAGGCATGAGTCAGCACTGAGGAGACATGAGTCAGCACTGAGGAGGCATGAGTCAGCACTGAGGAGACATGAGTCAGCACTGAGGAAGCATGAGTCAGCACTGAGGAGACATGAGTCATCACTATCACTGAGGAGACATGAGTCATCACTGAGGAGGCATGAGTCAGCACTGAGGAGACATGAGTCAGCTCTAAGGAGACATGAGTCAGCTCTAAGGAGACATGAGTCAGCACTGAGGAGACATGAGTCAGCACTGAAGAGACATGAGTCAGCTCTAAGGAGACATGAGTCAGCACTGAAGAGACATGAGTCAGCTTTAAGGAGACATGAGTCAGCTCTATGAGAGGAGACATGAGTCAGCACTGAGGAGACATGAGTCAGAACTGAGGAGACATGAGTCAGCTCTAAGAGAGGAGACATGAGTCAGCTCTGAGGAGACATGAGTCAGCTCTATGAGAGGAGACATGAGTCAGCTCTAAGGAGACATGAGTCAGCTCTAAGGAGACATGAGTCAGCTCTAAGAGAGGAGACATGAGTCGGCTCTAAGGAGACATGAGTCAGCTCTATGAGAGGAGACATGAGTCAGCTCTGAGGAGACATGAGTCAGCTCTGAGGAGACATGAGTCAGCTCGGAGGAGACATGAGTCAGCTCTAAGGAGACATGAGTCAGCTCTAAGGAGACATGAGTCAGCTCTGAGGAGACATGAGTCAGCTCTAAGAGAGGAGACATGAGTCAGCTCTAAGGAGACATGAGTCAGCTCTAAGAGACGAGAAATGAGTCAGCTCTAAGGAGACATGAGTCAGCACTGAGGAGACATGAGTCAGCTCTGAGGAGACATGAGTCAGCACTGAGGAGACATGAGTCAGCTCTATGAGAGGAGACATGAGTCAGCTCTATGAGAGGAGACATGAGTCAGCACTGAGGAGACATGAGTCAGCTCTATGAGAGGAGACATGAGTCAGCACTGAGGAGACATGAATCAGCACTGAGGAGACATGAGTCAGCACTGAAGAGACATGAGTCAGCTCTAAGGAGACATGAGTCAGCTCTAAGGAGACATGAGTCAGCACTGAGGAGACATGAGTCAGCACTGAAGAGACATGAGTCAGCTCTAAGGAGACATGAGTCAGCTCTATGAGAGGAGACATGAGTCAGCACTGAGGAGACATGAGTCAGCACTGAGGAGATATGAGTCAGCTCTTAGAGAGGAGACATGAGTCAGCTCTGAGGAGACATGAGTCAGCTCTGAGGAGACATGACTCAGCTCTGAGGAGACATGAGTCAGCTCTAAGGAGACATGAGTCAGCTCTGAGGAGACATGAGTCAGCTCTGAGGAGACATGAGTCAGCTCTAAGAGAGGAGACATGAGTCAGCTCTAAGGAGACATGAGTCAGCTCTAAGGAGACATGAGTCAGCTCTAAGAGAGGAGAAATGAGTCACCTCTAAGGAGACATGAGTCAGCACTGAGGAGACATGAGTCAGCTCTGAGGAGACATGAGTCAGCACTGAGGAGACATGAGTCAGCTCTGAGGAGACATGAGTCAGCTCTATGAGAGGAGACATGAGTCAGCTCTATGAGAGGAGACATGAGTCAGCTCTGAGGAGACATGAGTCAGCTCTATGAGAGGAGACATGAGTCAGCTCTATGAGAGGAGACATGAGTCAGCACTGAGGAGACATGAGTCAGCTCTATGAGAGGAGACATGAATCAGCACTGAGGAGACATGAGTCAGCTCTATGAGAGGAGACATGAGTCAGCACTGAGGAGAAATGAGTCACCTCTAAGGAGACATGAGTCAGCACTGAGGAGACATGAGTCAGCTCTGAGGAGACATGAGTCAGCTCTGAGGAGACATGAGTCAGCACTGAGGAGACATGAGTCAGCTCTGAGGAGACATGAGTCAGCTCTATGAGAGGAGACATGAGTCAGCTCTATGAGAGGAGACATGAGTCAGCACTGAGGAGACATGAGTCAGCACTGAGGAGACATGAGTCAGCTCTATGAGAGGAGACATGAGTCAGCACTGAGGAGACATGAGTCAGCACTGAGGAGACATGAGTCAGCACTGAAGAGAAATGAGTCAGCTCTAAGGAGACATGAGTCAGCTCTAAGGAGACATGAGTCAGCACTGAGGAGACATGAGTAAGCACTGAGGAGACATGAGTCAGAACTGAGGAGACATGAGTCAGCACTGAGTAGACATGAGTCAGCTCTAAGAGAGGAGACATGAGTCAGCTCTGAGGAGACATGAGTCAGCTCTATGAGAGGAGACATGAGTCAGCTCTAAGGAGACATGAGTCAGCTCTAAGAGAGGAGACATGAGTCAGCTCTAAGGAGACATGAGTCAGCTCTATGAGAGGAGACATGAGTCAGCACTGAGGAGACATGAGTCTGCACTGAGGAGACATGAGTCAGCTCTGAGGAGACATGAGTCAGCTCTGAGGAGACATGAGTCAGCTCTGAGGAGACATGAGTCAGCTCTGAGGAGACATCAGTCAGCTCTGAGGAGACATGAGTCAGCTCTAAGAGAGGAGACATGAGTCAGCACTGAGGAGACATGAGTCAGCACTGAGGAGACATGAGTCAGCTCTATGAGAGGAGACATGAGTCAGCTCTATGAGAGGAGACATGAGTCAGCTCTATGAGAGGAGACATGAGTCAGCACTGAGGAGACATGAGTCAGCACTGAGGAGACATGAGTCAGCTCTATGAGAGGAGACATGAGTCAGCACTGAGGAGACATGAGTCAGCACTGAAGAGACATGAGTCAGCTCTAAGGAGACATGAGTCAGCTCTAAGGAGACATGAGTCAGCACTGAGGAGACATGAGTCAGCACTGAAGAGACATGAGTCAGCTCTAATGAGACATGAGTCAGCTCTAAGGAGACATGAGTCAGCTCTAATGAGACATGAGTCAGCACTGAAGAGACATGAGTCAGCTCTAATGAGACATGAGTCAGCACTGAAGAGACATGAGTCAGCTCTAATGAGACATGAGTCAGCACTGAAGAGACATGAGTCAGCTCTAATGAGACATGAGTCAGCACTGAAGAGACATGAGTCAGCTCTAATGAGACATGAGTCAGCACTGAGGAGACATGAGTCAGCACTGAGGAGACATGAGTCAGCACTGAAGAGCCATGAGTCAGCTCTAATGAGACATGAGTCAGCTCTGAGGAGACATGAGTCAGCTCTAATGAGACATGAGTCAGCTCTGAGGAGACATGAGTCAGCACTGAGTAGACATGAGTCAGCTCTGAGGAGACATGAGTCAGCACTGAGGAGACATGAGTCAGCATTGAGGAGACATGAGTCAGCACTGAGGAGACATGAGTCAGCTCTATGAGTCCTTTAAACCTTGATCAGATCTGAAGCTAAAGAGATCTAACGTTTGGTTCTACGTCAGTAACAGCGTCAGTAACTGCGTCAGTAACAGCGTCAGTATCTGCGTCAGTAACTTCGTCAGTAACTGAGTCAGTAACTGCGTCAGTAACTACGTCAGTAACTGCGTCAGTAACTGCGTCAGTAACTTCGTCAGTAACTACGTCAGTAACTGCGTCAGTAACTACGTCAGTAACTGCGTCAGTAACTGCGTCAGTAACTTCGTCAGTAACTACGTCAGTAACTGCGTCAGTAACTGCGTCAGTAACAGCGTCAGTATCTGCGTCAGTAACTGCGTCAGTAACTACGTCAGTAACTGCGTCAGTAACTGCGTCAGTAACTTCGTCAGTAACTGCGTCAGTAACTGCGTCAGTAACTACGTCAGTAACTGCGTCAGTAACTTTGTCAGTAACTACGTCAGTAACTGCGTCAGTAACTGCGTCAGTAACTTCGTCAGTAACTACGTCAGTAACTGCGTCAGTAACAGCGTCAGTAACTACGTCAGTAACTGCGTCAGTAACTGCGTCAGTAAATCACCTACTGGTGGATTTAGAAACGGAGGTTGCGTTAGCCGCCTTTAGCTTAGCGGATGTGACGTGAAGTCATGGGAGATGCTGCTTTACCTCCCAGCTGTTCCTTGATGCTACATGCTAACAGGCTAACCCCCTTTACAGCACAGGGTAAACACTGGAGTACTTCCTGTAATCAGAGTCTGACAGGTCGTCCTCACCTGAAGCCGCCCGGCAGCCGGAGACGCTGAAGACGAAGATGAAGAAGACTCTGAGCTTCATGGTTCATCAGACAGGAGCCTCTCTGTGGAGCTAATGGAGGTCCAGAGTCCACCCCCCCCCCCAAACAGGAGCCTCTCTGTGGAGCTAATGGAGGTCCAGAGTCCACCCCCCCCCCCCAAACAGGAGCCTCTCTGTGGAGCTAATGGAGGTCCAGAGTCCACCCCCCCCCCCAAACAGGAGCCTCTCTGTGGAGCTAATGGAGGTCCAGAGTCCACCCCCCCCCCCAAACAGGAGCCTCTCTGTGGAGCTAATGGAGGTCCAGAGTCCACCCCCCCCCCCCAAACAGGAGCCTCTCTGTGGAGCTAATGGAGGTCCAGAGTCCACCCCCCCCCCCCAAACAGGAGCCTCTCTGTGGAGCTAATGGAGGTCCAGAGTCCACCCCCCCCCCCCAAACACCATCGATCACATGTCCCAATGACACAGACCCACTAACAAGCTGCTGTTTGCCTTCACTACGTCAGGAGATAACGAACATCAAACCACTGATCACCTTTCAAATATATTCTTTCTTATTTCTAAATACAGTATTGAACTCCTCTGCATGATGAAGAATGATAAATATATTAATTTCTATAATATTTATATTTGAAAGAACATAAATAAAAACATCAGCAGCGTCAGTAACAGTTTTATTTTTGTACATGAAGAATAATCAACGATATCACATCTCAGCGTCTCGGGTTCGAAATCAACATCAAACTTAAATGTTAGTGCACTTTCATAGCATTAGCTTTAGCTTCTGGAACAAAGACATACTATATTCAATGTGAGTAGCATTAGCATTAGCTTCTGGAACAAAGACATACTATATTCAATGTGAGTAGCATTAGCTTTAGCTTCTGGAACAAAGACATACTATATTCAATGTGAGTAGCATTAGCATTAGCTTCTGTTAGCCTCTCTGTCAGTAGTGGGCCATGACGCTCTCGATCCAGCCCAGGAAGTTGCTGACCCTGGAGTAGACCCCGTACAGGTTCCTGTTGGCGCACCCCTTCCCCCAGCTCACCACGCCCGTCAGGAACCAGGTCTTCTTGTAGCGGGTGACCAGGGGCCCGCCGCTGTCACCCTCGCAGGCGTCACTGCCGCCTGCCTTCAGCCCGGCACACAGCATGTTCTTAGTGATGGTCAGATTGCTGTGCAGACGGCACTCCTGCAGAGGGACTCTCGGGAGAACCAGACGCTGAAGAACTCCGGCTGCCGGGCCTCGTTGAGCCACTCGACCCCATCCTGACACCGTGGACTCTCTGACGCTGGCCAGAGTCCGGCTGAAGGACGAATTCCTGGCAGGCAGACAGACGGGCACCACATGGGGTCCTAGCTTCACGGGCCTCTGCAGCTTCAGCAGCGCCATGTCACTGTCAGAGCTCGACTTGTTGTAGGCGCGGTGGATCACGACCTTCACAACGCGCCGCCGCTGCTCCGTGCGCTCCTCCACGTTCAGGTCGTGCTCACCTGCACGGAAGCAACACCGTTAGTTTACCTGTGGTTACTATCGATCTCTGAGAAGCAGCACCATTAGTTTACCTGTGGTTACTATCGATCTCTGAGAAGCAGCACCGTTAGTTTACCTGTGGTTACTATCGATCTCTGAGAAGCAGCACCGTTAGTTTACCTGTGGTTACTATCGATCTCTGAGAAGCAACACCGTTAGTTTACCTGTGGTTACTATCGATCTCTGAGAAACAGCACCGTTAGTTTACCTGTGGTTACTATCGATCTCTGAGAAGCAACACCGTTAGTTTACCTGTGGTTACTATCGATCTCTGAGAAGCAGCACCGTTAGTTTACCTGTGGTTACTATCGATCTCTGAGAAGCAACACCGTTAGTTTACCTGTGGTTACTATCGATCTCTGAGAAACAGCACCGTTAGTTTACCTGTGGTTACTATCGATCTCTGAGAAGCAACACCGTTAGTTTACCTGTGGTTACTATCGATCTCTGAGAAGCAGCACCGTTAGTTTACCTGTGGTTACTATCGATCTCTGAGAAGCAGCACCGTTAGTTTACCTGTGGTTACTATCGATCTCTGAGAAGCAGCACCGTTAGTTTACCTGTGGTTACTATCGATCTCTGAGAAGCAACACCGTTAGTTTACCTGTGGTTACTATCGATCTCTGAGAAGCAACACCGTTAGTTTACCTGTGGTTACTATCGATCTCTGAGAAACAGCACCGTTAGTTTACCTGTGGTTACTATCGATCTCTGAGAAACAGCACCGTTAGTTTACCTGTGGTTACTATCGATCTCTGAGAAGCAACACCGTTAGTTTACCTGTGGTTACTATCGATCTCTGAGAAACAGCACCGTTAGTTTACCTGTGGTTACTATCGATCTCTGAGAAACAGCACCGTTAGTTTACCTGTGGTTACTATCGATCTCTGAGAAGCAACACCGTTAGTTTACCTGTGGTTACTATCGATCTCTGAGAAACAGCACCGTTAGTTTACCTGTGGTTACTATCGATCTCTGAGAAGCAGCACCGTTAGTTTACCTGTGGTTACTATCGATCTCTGAGAAACAGCACCGTTAGTTTACCTGTGGTTACTATCGATCTCTGAGAAACAGCACCGTTAGTTTACCTGTGGTTACTATCGATCTCTGAGAAGCAGCACCGTTAGTTTACCTGTGGTTACTATCGATCTCTGAGAAACAGCACCGTTAGTTTACCTGTGGTTACTATCGATCTCTGAGAAGCAGCACCGTTAGTTTACCTGTGGTTACTATCGATCTCTGAGAAACAGCACCGTTAGTTTACCTGTGGTTACTATCGATCTCTGAGAAACAGCACCGTTAGTTTACCTGTGGTTACTATCGATCTCTGAGAAACAGCACCGTTAGTTTACCTGTGGTTACTATCGATCTCTGAGAAGCAGCACCGTTAGTTTACCTGTGGTTACTATCGATCTCTGAGAAACAGCACCGTTAGTTTACCTGTGGTTACTATCGATCTCTGAGAAACAGCACCGTTAGTTTACCTGTGGTTACTATCGATCTCTGAGAAGCAGCACCGTTAGTTTACCTGTGGTTACTATCGATCTCTGAGAAGCAACACCGTTAGTTTACCTGTGGTTACTATCGATCTCTGAGAAGCAACACCGTTAGTTTACCTGTGGTTACTATCGATCTCTGAGAAGCAGCACCGTTAGTTTACCTGTGGTTACTATCGATCTCTGAGAAGCAACACCGTTAGTTTACCTGTGGTTACTATCGATCTCTGAGAAGCAGCACCGTTAGTTTACCTGTGGTTACTATCGATCTCTGAGAAGCAGCACCGTTAGTTTACCTGTGGTTACTATCGATCTCTGAGAAGCAGCACCGTTAGTTTACCTGTGGTTACTATCGATCTCTGAGAAGCAGCACCGTTAGTTTACCTGTGGTTACTATCGATCTCTGAGAAGCAACACCGTTAGTTTACCTGTGGTTACTATCGATCTCTGAGAAGCAACACCGTTAGTTTACCTGTGGTTACTATCGATCTCTGAGAAGCAGCACCGTTAGTTTACCTGTGGTTACTATCGATCTCTGAGAAACAGCACCGTTAGTTTACCTGTGGTTACTATCGATCTCTGAGAAGCAGCACCGTTAGTTTACCTGTGGTTACTATCGATCTCTGAGAACAGCACCGTTAGTTTACCTGTGGTTACTATCGATCTCTGAGAAGCAGCACCGTTAGTTTACCTGTGGTTACTATCGATCTCTGAGAAGCAACACCGTTAGTTTACCTGTGGTTACTATCGATCTCTGAGAAGCAACACCGTTAGTTTACCTGTGGTTACTATCGATCTCTGAGAAGCAGCACCGTTAGTTTACCTGTGGTTACTATCGATATCTGAGAAGCAACACCGTTAGTTTACCTGTGGTTACTATCGATCTCTGAGAAGCAACACCGTTAGTTTACCTGTGGTTACTATCGATCTCTGAGAAGCAGCACCGTTAGTTTACCTGTGGTTACTATCGATCTCTGAGAAGCAACACCGTTAGTTTACCTGTGGTTACTATCGATCTCTGAGAAACAGCACCGTTAGTTTACCTGTGGTTACTATCGATCTCTGAGAAGCAGCACCGTTAGTTTACCTGTGGTTACTATCGATCTCTGATAAGCAACACCGTTAGTTTACCTGTGGTTACTATCGATCTCTGAGAAGCAACACCGTTAGTTTACCTGTGGTTACTATCGATATCTGAGAAGCAACACCGTTAGTTTACCTGTGGTTACTATCGATCTCTGAGAAACAGCACCGTTAGTTTACCTGTGGTTACTATCGATCTCTGAGAAGCAACACCGTTAGTTTACCTGTGGTTACTATCGATCTCTGAGAAGCAACACCGTTAGTTTACCTGTGGTTACTATCGATCTCTGAGAAACAGCACCGTTAGTTTACCTGTGGTTACTATCGATCTCTGAGAAGCAGCACCGTTAGTTTACCTGTGGTTACTATCGATCTCTGAGAAGCAACACCGTTAGTTTACCTGTGGTTACTATCGATCTCTGAGAAACAGCACCGTTAGTTTACCTGTGGTTACTATCGATCTCTGAGAAGCAGCACCGTTAGTTTACCTGTGGTTACTATCGATCTCTGAGAAGCAGCACCGTTAGTTTACCTGTGGTTACTATCGATCTCTGAGAAGCAACACCGTTAGTTTACCTGTGGTTACTATCGATCTCTGAGAAACAGCACCGTTAGTTTACCTGTGGTTACTATCGATCTCTGAGAAGCAGCACCGTTAGTTTACCTGTGGTTACTATCGATCTCTGAGAAGCAGCACCGTTAGTTTACCTGTGGTTACTATCGATCTCTGAGAAGCAACACCGTTAGTTTACCTGTGGTTACTATCGATCTCTGAGAAGCAGCACCGTTAGTTTACCTGTGGTTACTATCGATCTCTGAGAAACAGCACCGTTAGTTTACCTGTGGTTACTATCGATCTCTGAGAAACAGCACCGTTAGTTTACCTGTGGTTACTATCGATCTCTGAGAAACAGCACCGTTAGTTTACCTGTGGTTACTATCGATCTCTGAGAAGCAACACCGTTAGTTTACCTGTGGTTACTATCGATCTCTGAGAAGCAGCACCGTTAGTTTACCTGTGGTTACTATCGATCTCTGAGAAGCAGCACCGTTAGTTTACCTGTGGTTACTATCGATCTCTGAGAAGCAACACCGTTAGTTTACCTGTGGTTACTATCGATCTCTGAGAAGCAGCACCGTTAGTTTACCTGTGGTTACTATCGATCTGACACACCACTTCAGAAACACCACTGGTACAGATCACTTTTCTTTCGGGCACAAAGACAGAATTCGGCATACGACAGAATGAAAAGACATGATAATCCATAGAATATGTAAATAAAGGTAGAGGACTAAGAACCGGTCTTACCGACGGTGACGTTGAAGACGTGGGCCGGTTTCCTCCAGACGCAGTGAGCTGCCGTTAACACCCAGCGGTTAGAGAGGACGATCGCTCCACAGGTGAAGACGTTACGCTCCGTCAGCAGCGCCTGAGAGGAGACAGTTAGACACTCGGGTCATGAGATACCACAGTCTTAGTCTGAAAGTTAATATATAATCGTACCTGCCAGGGACACTGTCCTTTGGGGCAGTTCTTCCCGTTGATCACCCTGGGGCTGAAGAACCACTGAGGTCGTCCACAGGCCACCTCGTCTGATCGGAGACACAGAGAGACGTTAATGTAAACACAACTAACCCCTGACCAGGGTTTGTATCAACACTGGGTTTAAATTAAGGATATCTAAGTAACGAAGGTGATTTCAGAACCCAAAGACCAAGATGGTGACTACCTAAACTGGACCCCCACTATAGAACGTATTATCTTTACAAATATACAGCGTTTTTCTCTCCAGAAGTCTGAATTACCCAAAGACCAAGATGGTTGTTGGACGTCAACATCTTGGTCCAAAAAAAGAAGCAGTTGACAAATAAAAACCAAGATGGAAACGACCAAGACGATAACGGCCAAAGATAGACCTCCACTAGAGACTGTCTTTAAACTAAGAACGGTTGCTTCCAGAAGTCTGAAGTAACAGTTGTTCAGACCTTGGGGTTCGCAGCTGCTGTTGTCCGGATGCAGTCGGTACCCCGGAGCGCAGAAACACACCGTGGATCGATCCGGAAACTCTTTACAGAAATGTTCACAGCCTCCGTTCCTGTAGCGGCAGCCATTGGACGTCTGACGGACTGTGGAGAGAAAGAGGAAACAGGAAGACGTTCAGATGATACCAACACTGGAGATCGATTGTTGCTCAGAGACTTCCTGACTCACAGACCATAATAACCTGAGAGGCTCCAACAGCGTCCTCTGGACCCAAAGCGTGCTCTGACAGAGAATATGAACTGCTAATGGAGATCACTAAGGTCAGCCTGAAGCATCCTCTGTGCTCCAGACAGCCTGAAGCATCCTCTGTGCTCCAGACAGCCTGAAGCATCCTCTGTGCTCCAGTCAGCCTGAAGCATCCTCTGTGCTCCAGTCAGCCTGAAGCATCCTCTGTGCTCCAGTCAGCCTGAAGCATCCTCTGTGCTCCAGTCAGTCTGAAGCATCCTCTGTGCTCCAGACAGCCTGAAGCATCCTCTGTGCTCCAGACAGCCTGAAGCATCCTCTGTGCTCCAGACAGCCTGAAGCATCCTCTGTGCTCCAGTCAGACTATTAAAGTATTATCGTTATAGTATCGTACGGACGTACCTTTGTTGCAGTGGTGACCGTGGAACTTGGGCGGACATTTGCAGCTGTAGGAGTCGAGGTGACGAGTGCAGGAGGCGCCGTTCTTACAGGGCGACGACTGGCAGTGATCCACCGCTGCAGACAGGAAGTACAGTTTCAGAGACAGGAAGTACAGTTTCAGGGACAGGAAGTACAGGGACAGGAAGTACAGGACATCAGGGAAAGGAAGTACAGTTTCAGGGACAGGAAGTACAGGACTTCAGGGAAAGGAAGTACAGTTTCAGGGACAGGAAGTACAGGACTTCAGGGAAAGGAAGTACAGTTTCAGGGACAGGAAGTACAGGGACAGGAAGTACAGGACTTCAGGGAAAGGAAGTACAGTTTCAGGGACAGGAAGTACAGTTTCAGGGACAGGAAGTATAGGGACAGGAAGTACAGGACTTCAGGGAAAGGAAGTACAGTTTCAGGGACAGGAAGTACAGGACTTCAGGGAAAGGAAGTACAGTTTCAGGGAAAGGAAGTACAGTTTCAGGGACAGGAAGTACAGGACTTCAGGGAAAGGAAGTACAGTTTCAGGGAAAGGAAGTACAGTTTCAGGGACAGGAAGTACAGGACTTCAGGGAAAGGAAGTACAGTTTCAGGGAAAGGAAGTACAGTTTCAGGGACAGGAAGTACAGGACTTCAGGGAGTAACAGTGACCCGAAGTACATTATAACCCGACCTGTGTAGCGCCTCCAGAAAGCTTCCTGCGTAGAGAAAGAAACATCGTTAGCGTCTGAAACTTAACGAGATAAAAACATCGTAAAGTTAGCCACATAAAAAATCGTAAAGTCATCGTCAGAAACTTAAGAAGATAAAAACATCGTGAAAACGTAACGAGATAAAACATCGTAAAGTCATCGTGTTCTCACAAGCTGTTGCGGCAGAGCGTAGATTTCCTTCGCCTCTTCGTACGAACATTTCTCTTCGTAACACTCGCGCTCCACGTTGCCGCGCCGCAGCTCCTCGAACAGATAGTTAGCGCGCCGCGCGCGGTGCAGGAAGACGCTAGCCTCGGGGCGGCTAACAAACACACCGCCTTTATTACAAACACAGAAGAAGAAGAGGAGGGGGACTGAAGGGTTAGGATCTAAACCAATAACATGCTTGTATTGTGGTAGTTAGCCTGTTTGTCAATTGTGAGATTATTCATTTTTTCTGACATTTGTGTAATATTTAGCAGTTTTGTTCGGACGTTACTTTTTGAATCTGTTGTCCCCTCGGTCGCCCTTTTCACGGATGGGTCTAGCTAGCTTTTACTCTAATTTGACGACAATTCAGATATCTTATGCTAAGCTAACAATAGTGCTAATGCTGGAACATTAAACCTGACCTTTGTTTCAACAGGAACCTCCGAACAGCTCGATGTTTACGTGAGCTAACATGCTAACGTAGCTCAAAGCAGCAGCAGCAGAGGAGAGAGGATTTACAAGGAGAAGAAGAAGAAGAAGAAGAAGAAGAAGAAGAAGAAGAAGAAGAAGAAGAAGACTGACCTCCAGGAAGCCCAGTGCATGCTGGGATAGCGACGATGAGGAGGAAGAAGAGTCGGCTGGTGTCTGAGCGGACGGACGCCATGTTTGATCTGATCAAAGGTCAGAAAAACAGAAACGCTCCGAGAGCCTCTGAGCACACGAGTCCTGAAGTACTCTGAAACCCCCACTCTTTATATTCGTTTCAAATACTTTCTCCTTTCTTTAGAGTCTCAGCTTTTCTCCTGATGTTTCACGTTTATTTTACTTTATTTAAAGAAGGATAAATGGACACTTTAAACAAAAGAAGAATACATTATATTAAGACACACAGCTAATTCTATTTTTCAAAATAAAAGCCCCTAAATAAACACCTTAGTGTTCAGATATACATCTCATGATGTCCTCAATGCTTAGTGTTCAGATATACATCTCATGATGTCCTCAATGCTTAGTGTTCAGATATACATCCCATGATGTCCTCAATGCTTAGTGTTCAGATATACATCTCATGATGTCCTCAATGCTTAGTGTTCAGATATACATCTCATGATGTCCTCAATGCCTAGTGTTCAGATATACATCTCATGATGTCCTCAATGCCTAGTGTTCAGATATACATCTCATGATGTCCTCAATGCCTAGTGTTCAGATATACATCCCATGATGTCCTCAATGCTTAGTGTTCAGATATACATCTCATGATGTCCTCAATGCTCAGTGTTCAGATATACATCTCATGATGTCCTCAATGCTTAGTGTTCAGATATACATCTCATGATGTCCTCAATGCTTAGTGTTCAGATATACATCTCATGATGTCCTCAATGCTTAGTGTTCAGATATACATCTCATGATGTCCTCAATGCTTAGTGTTCAGATATACATCTCATGATGTCCTCAATGCCTAGTGTTCAGATATACATCTCATGATGTCCTCAATGCCTAGTGTTCAGATATACATCTCATGATGTCCTCAATGCTTAGTGTTCAGATATACATCTCATGATGTCCTCAATGCCTAGTGTTCAGATATACATCTCATGATGTCCTCAATGCTTAGTGTTCAGATATACATCTCATGATGTCCTCAATGCCTAGTGTTCAGATATACATCTCATGATGTCCTCAATGCCTAGTGTTCAGATATACATCTCATGATGTCCTCAATGCCTAGTGTTCAGATATACATCTCATGATGTCCTCAATGCCTAGTGTTCAGATATACATCTCATGATGTCCTCAATGCCTAGTGTTCAGATATACATCTCATGATGTCCTCAATGCTTAGTGTTCAGATATACATCTCATGATGTCCTCAATGCCTAGTGTTCAGATATACATCCCATGATATCCTCAATGCTTAGTGTTCAGATATACATCTCATGATGTCCTCAATGCCTAGTGTTCAGATATACATCTCATGATGTCCTCAATGCTTAGTGTTCAGATATACATCTCATGATGTCCTCAATGCCTAGTGTTCAGATATACATCTCCATGATGTCCTCAATGCCTAGTGTTCAGATATACATCTCATGATGTCCTCAATGCCTAGTGTTCAGATATACATCTCCATGATGTCCTCAATGCTTAGTGTTCAGATATACATCTCATGATGTCCTCAATGCTTAGTGTTCAGATATACATCTCATGATGTCCTCAATGCTTAGTGTTCAGATATACATCTCATGATGTCCTCAATGCCTAGTGTTCAGATATACATCTCATGATGTCCTCAATGCCTAGTGTTCAGATATACATCTCATGATGTCCTCAATGCTTAGTGTTCAGATATACATCTCATGATGTCCTCAATGCTTAGTGTTCAGATATACATCTCATGATGTCCTCAATGCTTAGTGTTCAGATATACATCTCATGATGTCCTCAATGCCTTAGTGTTCAGATATACATCTCATGATGTCCTCAATGCCTAGTGTTCAGATATACATCTCATGATGTCCTCAATGCTAGTGTTCAGATATACATCTCATGATGTCCTCAATGCTTAGTGTTCAGATATACATCTCATGATGTCCTCAATGCTTAGTGTTCAGATATACATCTCATGATGTCCTCAATGCTAGTGGTTCAGATATACATCTCATGAATGTCCTCAATGCCTAGTGTTCAGATATACATCTCATGATGTCCTCAATGCCTTAGTGTTCAGATATACATCTCATGATGTCCTCAATGCCTAGTGTTCAGATATACATCTCATGATGTCCTCAATGCCTTAGTGTTCAGATATACATCTCATGATGTCCCTCAATGCTTAGTGTTCAGATATACATCTCATGATGTCCCTCAATGCCTGAGTGTTCAGATATACATCTCATGATGTCCTCAATGCTTAGTGTTCAGAATATACATCTCATGATGTCCTCAATGCTTAGTGGTTCAGATATACATCTCATGATGTCCTCAATGCCTAGTGTTCAGATATACATCTCATGATGTCCTCAATGCCTTAGTGTTCAGATATACATCTCATGATGTCCTCAATGCCTAGTGTTCAGATATACATCCCATGATGTCCTCAATGCCTAGTGTTCAGATATACATCCCATGATGTCCTCAATGCCTAGTGTTCAGATATACATCTCATGATGTCCTCAATGACTAGTGTTCAGATATACATCTCATGATGTCCTCAATGCTTAGTGTTCAGATATACATCTCATGATGTCCTCAATGCCTAGTGTTCAGATATACATCTCATGATGTCCTCAATGCCTAGTGTTCAGATATACATCTCATGATGTCTTCAATGCTTAGTGTTCAGATATACATCTCATGATGTCCTCAATGCCTAGTGTTCAGATATACATCCCATGATGTCCTCAATGCCTAGTGTTCAGATATACATCTCATGATGTCCTCAATGCTTAGTGTTCAGATATACATCTCATGATGTCCTCAATGCCTAGTGTTCAGATATACATCTCATGATGTCCTCAATGCCTAGTGTTCAGATATACATCTCATGATGTCCTCAATGCTTAGTGTTCAGATATACATCCCATGATGTCCTCAATGCTTAGTGTTCAGATATACATCTCATGATGTCCTCAATGCCTAGTGTTCAGATATACATCTCATGATGTCCTCAATGCTTAGTGTTCAGATATACATCCCATGATGTCCTCAATGCCTAGTGTTCAGATATACATCTCATGATGTCCTCAATGCCTAGTGTTCAGATATACATCTCATGATGTCCTCAATGCTTAGTGTTCAGATATACATCTCATGATGTCCTCAATGCTTAGTGTTCAGATATACATCTCATGATGTCCTCAATGCCTAGTGTTCAGATATACATCTCATGATGTCCTCAATGCTTAGTGTTCAGATATACATCTCATGATGTCCTCAATGCCTAGTGTTCAGATATACATCTCATGATGTCCTCAATGCCCAGTGTTCAGATATACATCTCATGATGTCCTCAATGCCTAGTGTTCAGATATACATCTCATGATGTCCTCAATGCCTAGTGTTCAGATATACATCCCATGATGTCCTCAATGCCTAGTGTTCAGATATACATCTCATGATGTCCTCAATGCCTAGTGTTCAGATATACATCTCATGATGTCCTCAATGCCTAGTGTTCAGATATACATCTCATGATGTCCTCAATGCCTAGTGTTCAGATATACATCCCATGATGTCCTCAATGCCTAGTGTTCAGATATACATCTCATGATGTCCTCAATGCTTAGTGTTCAGATATACATCCCATGATGTCCTCAATGCCTAGTGTTCAGATATACATCTCATGATGTCCTCAATGCCTAGTGTTCAGATATACATCTCATGATGTCCTCAATGCTTAGTGTTCAGATATACATCTCATGATGTCCTCAATGCTTAGTGTTCAGATATACATCTCATGATGTCCTCAATGCCTAGTGTTCAGATATACATCTCATGATGTCCTCAATGCTTAGTGTTCAGATATACATCTCATGATGTCCTCAATGCCTAGTGTTCAGATATACATCTCATGATGTCCTCAATGCCCAGTGTTAAGATATACATCTCATGATGTCCTCAATGCCTAGTGTTCAGATATACATCTCATGATGTCCTCAATGCCTAGTGTTCAGATATACATCCCATGATGTCCTCAATGCCTAGTGTTCAGATATACATCTCATGATGTCCTCAATGCTTAGTGTTCAGATATACATCTCATGATGTCCTCAATGCCTAGTGTTCAGATATACATCTCATGATGTCCTCAATGCTCAGTGTTCAGATATACATCTCATGATGTCCTCAATGCCTAGTGTTCAGATATACATCTCATGATGTCCTCAATGCCTAGTGTTCAGATATACATCTCATGATGTCCTCAATGCTTAGTGTTCAGATATACATCTCATGATGTCCTCAATGCCTAGTGTTCAGATATACATCTCATGATGTCCTCAATGCTCAGTGTTCAGATATACATCTCATGATGTCCTCAATGCTTAGTGTTCAGATATACATCTCATGATGTCCTCAATGCCTAGTGTTCAGATATACATCTCATGATGTCCTCAATGCTCAGTGTTCAGATATACATCTCATGATGTCCTCAATGCTTAGTGTTCAGATATACATCTCATGATGTCCTCAATGCCTAGTGTTCAGATATACATCTCATGATGTCCTCAATGCTTAGTGTTCAGATATACATCTCATGATGTCCTCAATGCCTAGTGTTCAGATATACATCTCATGATGTCCTCAATGCTCAGTGTTCAGATATACATCTCATGATGTCCTCAATGCTTAGTGTTCAGATATACATCTCATGATGTCCTCAATGCCTAGTGTTCAGATATACATCTCATGATGTCCTCAATGCCTAGTGTTCAGATATACATCTCATGATGTCCTCAATGCCTAGTGTTCAGATATACATCTCATGATGTCCTCAATGCCTAGTGTTCAGATATACATCTCATGATGTCCTCAATGCCTAGTGTTCAGATATACATCTCATGATGTCCTCAATGCCTAGAATATTATGAATTTATCCAACAATACATTTGGTTTAAAATATTTACATTATTTCATTCATTCACTTAATCACATCAGAGAATATTAATATGTATGTGTCATAAAACTGAGACTAAGTGCAGCAGCACATTCATTAAAGGAGATAACAGACGTCGGGGTTGGTCGTAGACGTCAACAGGCAGAATATCTAGAAGTAAAGACAGAAATATTCCCTCACAGAAGTAATATTCTACCTATTGATTCCTTTTTCTACAACATTTAAAAGTTAAACACTGAAATAATATTTTAATTATTATATTTAAAATCCAATAAATAATATCTGAGACATTTTAATAGATTTAAATAGTCTTTATTTTTTATAATTTAAAAACTAACAAACAAACATAAGCAGAGCAAATCATTTTATTAATACATAAATAACATTTTATTTCATAAATGTTCTGATTAGCTCTGTTGTGATTGGTCAACATCTTAGAGAAGTCCCGCCCATCACGTTCAGAGTGTTGGAGCGCCGGCCAATAGGAGCGTGTTATTTGATGTTCTTCAGGATGAGAGGGATGGTCTCTCTGGCGTCTCTAAGCTCCTCCCTCCACTCCTCTGGGACTCCGCCCCCTCTGAATGCCCCCCCCCCGCCCCCAGCAGAGCACCCAATGCTGCGCCTCGATTACAGTTCTCACCTGGAGGGACAAACACAGGCAAGAGACACAAAGACAGGTCAGAGACACAAACACAGGTAAGAGACACAAAGAGACACAAACACAGGTAAGAGACACAAAGAGACACAAACAAAGGTAAGAGACACAAACCGGTAAGAGACACAAACACAGGTAAGAGACACAAAGAGACACAAACACAGGTAAGAGACACAAACACAGGTAAGAGACACAAACAGGTAAGAGACACAAACAGGTAAGAGACACAAAGAGACACAAACAGGTAAGAGACACAAAGAGACACAAACAGGTAAGAGACACAAACAGGTAAGAGACACAAACAGGTAAGAGACAGGTAAGAGACACAAACAGGTAAGAGACACAAACAGGTGAGAGACACAAACAGGTAAGAGACACAAACAGGTAAGAGACACAAAGAGACACAAACAGGTAAGAGACACAAAGAGACACAAACAGGTAAGAGACACAAACAGGTAAGAGACACAAAGAGACACAAACAGGTAAGAGACACAAAGAGACACAAACAGGTAAGAGACACAAACAGGTAAGAGACACAAACAGGTAAGAGACACAAACAGGTGAGAGACACAAACAGGTGAGAGACACAAACAGGTAAGAGACACAAACAGGTAAGAGACACAAAGAGACACAAACAGGTAAGAGACACAAAGAGACACAAACAGGTAAGAGACACAAAGAGACACAAACAGGTAAGAGACACAAACAGGTGAGAGACACAAACAGGTGAGAGACACAAACAGGTGAGAGACACAAACAGGTGAGAGACACAAACAGGTAAGAGACACAAACAGGTAAGAGACACAAAGAGACACAAACAGGTAAGAGACACAAAGAGACACAAACAGGTAAGAGACACAAAGAGACACAAACAGGTAAGAGACACAAACAGGTAAGAGACACAAACAGGTGAGAGACACAAACAGGTGAGAGACACAAACAGGTGAGAGACACAAACAGGTGAGAGACACAAACAGGTAAGAGACACAAAGAGACACAAACAGGTAAGAGACACAAAGAGACACAAACACAGGTCAGAGACACAAACAGGTAAGAGACACAAACAGGTAAGAGACACAAAGAGACACAAACAGGTAAGAGACACAAACAGGTAAGAGACACAAAGAGACACAAACACAGGTAAGAGACACAAAGAGACACAGGTAAGAGACACAAAGACAGGTAAGAGACACAAAGAGACACAAACACAGGTAAGAGACACAAACAGGTAAGAGACACAAAGAGACACAAACACAGGTAAGAGACACAAACAGGTACGAGACACAAAGAGACACAAACACAGGTAAGAGACACAAAGAGACACAAACAGGTAAGAGACACAAAGAGACACAAACAGGTAAGAGACACCAAGAGACACAAACACAGGTAAGAGACACAAACACAGGTAAGAGACACAAACACAGGTAAGAGACACAAACACAGGTAAGAGACACAAACAGGTAAGAGACACACACACAGGTAAGAGACACAAAGAGACACAAACACAGGTAAGAGACACAAACACAGGTAAGAGACACAAAGAGACACAAACAGGTAAGAGACACAAAGAGACACAAACACAGGTAAGAGACACAAACAGGTGAGAGACACAAACACAGGTAAGAGACACAAACACAGGTAAGAGACACAAAGAGACACAAACACAGGTAAGAGACACAAACAGGTAAGAGACACAAACACAGGTAAGAGACACAAAGAGACACAAACACAGGTAAGAGACACAAACAGGTGAGAGACACAAAGAGACACAAACACAGGTAAGAGACACAAACAGGTAAGAGACACAAACAGGTGAGAGACACAAAGAGACACAAAGAGACACAAACACAGGTAAGAGACACAAACAGGTGAGACACAAAGAGACACAAACACAGGAGAGAGACACAAAGAGACACAAACACAGGTGAGAGATACAAAGAGACACAAACACAGGTGAGAGACACAAACAGGTAAGAGACACAAAGAGACACAAACACAGGTAAGAGACACAAAGACAGGTAAGAGACACAAAGAGACACAAACACAGGTAAGAGACACAGACACGGGTAAGAGACACAAACAGGTAAGACACACAAAGAGACACAAACAGGTAAGAGACACAAAGAGACACAAACAGGTAAGAGACACAAAGAGACACAAACACAGGTAAGAGACACAAACAGGTAAGAGACACAAAGAGACACAAACACAGGTGAGAGACACAAAGAGAGGTAAGAGACACAAAGAGACACAAACAGGTAAGAGACACAAACAGAGGTAAGAGACACAAAGAGACACAAACAGGTAAGAGACACAAAGAGACA
>JAPTMU010000238.1:48136-53136 GCA_028583405.1 Pogonophryne albipinna | reverse complement strand
ACAACGGGACAAACACAACGAATAGTACAACGGGACAAACACAACGAATAGTACAACGGGACAAACACAACGAATAGTACAACGGGACAAACACAACGAATAATACAACGGGACAGACACAACGAATAATACAACGGGACAGACACAACGAATAGTACAACGGGACAAACACAACGAATAGTACAACGGGACAAACACAACGAATAATACAACGGGACAGACACAACGAATAGTACAACGGGACAAACACAACGAATAGTACAACGGGACAAACACAACGAATAATACAACGGGACAGACACAACGAATAATACAACGGGACAGACACAACGAATAGTACAACGGGACAAACACAACGAATAGTACAACGGGACAAACACAACGAATAATACAACGGGACAGACACAACGAATAATACAACGGGACAGACACAACGAATAATACAACGGGACAGACACAACGAATAATACAACGGGACAAACACAACGAATAATACAACGGGACAAACTCAACGAATAGTACAACGGGACAAACACAACGAATAGTACAACGGGACAGACACAACGAATAGTACAACGGGACAGACACAACGAATAGTACAACGGGACAGACACAACGAATAATACAACGGGACAGACACAACGAATAGTACAACGGGACAGACACAACGAATAATACAACGGGACAGACACAACGAATAATACAACGGGACAAACACAACGAATAATACAACGGGACAAACTCAACGAATAATACAACGGGACAAACACAACGAATAATACAACCGGACAGACACAACGAATAGTACAACGGGACAGACACAACGAATAATACAACGGGACAGACACAACGAATAATACAACGGGACAGACACAACGAATAATACAATGGGACAGACACAACGAATAATACAACGGGACAAACACAACGAATAATACAACGGGACAGACACAACGAATAATACAACGGGACAAACACAACTTTAAAAGTAAAATGATAAAAATACGTTGATAAAACAGAGAGACCTGCAGGTGTCCGTGGTGGGTGTGCATGTTTTAGATTTACCTGACTGGTGCGTTACTACAGGTGCGTTAGATCTACCTACAGGTGCGTTACTACAGGTGCGTTACTACAGGTGTGTTAGATCTACCTACAGGTGCGTTACTACAGGTGCGTTACTACAGGTGTGTTAGATCTACCGACAGGTGCGTTACTACAGGTGTGTTAGATCTACCTACAGGTGCGTTACTACAGGTGTGTTAGATCTACCTACAGGTGCGTTACTACAGGTGTGTTAGATCTACCTACAGGTGCGTTACTATAGGTGCGTTAGATCTACCTACAGGTGCGTTAGATCTACCTACAGGTGCGTTACTACAGGTACGTTACTACAGGTGCGTTAGATCTACAGGTGCGTTACAGGTCCGTTAGATCTACCAACAGGTGCGTTACTACAGGTGTGTTAGATCTACAAGTGCGTTACTACAGGTGTGTTAGATCTACAGGTGCGTTACTACAGGTGTGTTAGATCTACCTACAGGTGTGTTAGATCTACCTACAGGTGCGTTACTACAGGTGCGTTAGATCTACCTACAGGTGCGTTACTACAGGTGCGTTACTACAGGTGCGTTAGATCTACCTACAGATGCGATACAGGTGCGTTAGATCTACCTACAGGTGTGTTAGATCTACCTACAGGTGTGTTACAGGTGTGTTAGATCTACCGACAGGTGCGTTAGATCTACCTACAGGTGCATTACAGGTGTGTTAGATCTACCGACAGGTGCGTTACTACAGGTGTGTTAGATCTACCTACAGGTGCGTTACTACAGGTGTGTTAGATCTACCTACAGGTGCGTTACCACAGGTGCGTTAGATCTACCTACAGGTGCGTTACTACAGGTGTGTTAGATCTACCTACAGGTGCGTTACTACAGGTGCGTTAGATCTACCTACAGGTGCGTTACTACAGGTGCGTTAGATCTACCTACAGGTGCGTTACCACAGGTGCGTTAGATCTACCTACAGGTGCGTTACTACAGGTGCGTTAGATCTACAGGTGCTTTAGATCTACAGGTGCGTTACAGGTCCGTTAGATCTACTAACAGGTGCGTTACTACAGGTGTGTTAGATCTACAGGTGCGTTACTACAGGTGTGTTAGATCTACAGGTGCGTTACTACAGGTGTGTTAGATCTACCTACAGGTGCGTTACTACAGGTGCGTTAGATCTACCTACAGGTGCGTTACTACAGGTGCGTTAGATCTACAGGTGCTTTAGATCTACAGGTGCGTTCTACCAACAGGTGCGTTACTACAGGTGTGTTAGATCTACAGGTGCGTTACTACAGGTGTGTTAGATCTACAGGTGCGTTACAGGTGCGTTAGATCTACCTACAGGTGCGTTACTACAGGTGCGTTAGATCTACCTACAGGTGCGTTACTACAGGTGCGTTAGATCTACCTACAGGTGCGTTAGATCTACATACAGATGCGATACAGGTGCGTTAGATCTACCTACAGGTGCGTTAGATCTACCTACAGATGCGATACAGGTGCGTTAGATCTACCTACAGGTGCGTTAGATCTACCGACAGATGCGATACAGGTGCGTTAGATCTACCTACAGGTGTGTTAGATCTACCTACAGGTGCGTTAGATCTACCTACAGGTGCGTTACAGGTGCGTTAGATCTACCTACAGGTGCGTTACAGGTGTGTTAGATCTACCTACAGGTGCGATACAGGTGCGTTAGATCTACCTACAGGTGTGTTAGATCTACCTACAGGTGCGTTACAGGTGTGTTAGATCTACCTACAGGTGCGTTAGATCTACCTACAGGTGCATTACAGGTGTGTTAGATCTACCTACAGGTGCGTTACAGGTGTGTTAGATCTACCTACAGGTGTGTTAGATCTACCTACAGGTGCGTTACAGGTGTGTTAGATCTACCTACAGGTGCGTTAGATCTACCTACAGGTGCATTACAGGTGTGTTAGATCTACCTACAGGTGCATTACAGGTGCGTTAGATCTACCTACAGGTGCGTTACCACAGGTGCGTTAGATCTACCTACAGGTGCGTTACTACAGGTGCGTTAGATCTACAGGTGCTTTAGATCTACAGGTGCGTTACAGGTCCGTTAGATCTACTAACAGGTGCGTTACTACAGGTGTGTTAGATCTACAGGTGCGTTACTACAGGTGTGTTAGATCTACAGGTGCGTTACTACAGGTGTGTTAGATCTACCTACAGGTGCCTTACTACAGGTGCGTTAGATCTACCTACAGGTGCGTTACTACAGGTGCGTTAGATCTACAGGTGCTTTAGATCTACAGGTGCGTTACAGGTCCGTTAGATCTACCAACAGGTGCGTTACTACAGGTGTGTTAGATCTACAGGTGCGTTACTACAGGTGTGTTAGATCTACAGGTGCGTTACAGGTGTGTTAGATCTACCTACAGGTGCGTTACTACAGGTGCGTTAGATCTACCTACAGGTGCGTTACTACAGGTGCGTTAGATCTACCTACAGGTGCGTTAGATCTACATACAGATGCGATACAGGTGCGTTAGATCGACCTACAGGTGCGTTAGATCTACCTACAGATGCGATACAGGTGCGTTAGATCTACCTACAGGTGTGTTAGATATACCTACAGGTGCGTTAGATCTACCTACAGGTGCGTTACAGGTGCGTTAGATCTACCTACAGGTGCGTTACAGGTGTGTTAGATCTACCTACAGGTGCGATACAGGTGCGTTAGATCTACCTACAGGTGTGTTAGATCTACCTACAGGTGCGTTACAGGTGTGTTTAGATCTACCTACAGGTGCGTTAGATCTACCTACAGGTGCATTACAGGTGTGTTAGATCTACCTACAGGTGCGTTACAGGTGTGTTAGATCTACCTACAGGTTGTGTTAGATCTACCTACAGGTGCGTTACAGGTGTGTTAGATCTACCTACAGGTGCGTTAGATCTACCTACAGGTGCGTTACAGGTGTGTTAGATCTACCTACAGGTGCGTTAGATCTACCTACAGGTGCATTACAGGTGTGTTAGATCTACCTACAGGTGCGTTAGATCTACCTACAGGTGCATTACAGGTGTGTTAGATCTACCTACAGGTGCATTACAGGTGCGTTAGATCTACCTACAGGTGTGTTACAGGTGTGTTAGATCTACCTACAGGTGCGTTAGATCTACCTACAGGTGCATTACAGGTGTGTTAGATCTACCTACAGGTGCATTACAGGTGCATTAGATCTACCTACAGGTGCGTTACAGGTGTGTTAGATCTACCTACAGGTGCATTACAGGTGCATTAGATCTACCTACAGGTGCGTTACAGGTGTGTTAGATCTACCTACAGGTGCGTTGCAGGTGCGTTAGATCTACCTACAGGTGCGTTAGATCTACCTACAGGTGCGTTGTCTCACCTGTTGTGGCTCAGTGGGCCTTTCGTCCTGCCAGCAGCAGAAGAAGTCCCGGTGGAAGGACTCTGCGTACGAGTCCCGGTGCGATCCCTCTGTCGTCAGGAAGGACACGTAGTCTGAGAGCACGGCAGCACGAGCGTCTGGAGACGAGAGGTCGGAGAACCCTCCTGATACGAGACAGAGGGCGACTCTCAGGGAGCACAGGACGTTCAGAGTGTTGTCCCCGCACACAGACCTACAACACAGATATATATATATATAAAGTACACAGAGTATATATATACCCTGATGAGAGTGTGTATATAAAGTACACAGAGTATATACCCTGATGAGAGTGTGTATTTAAAGTACACAGAGTATATACCCTGATGAGTGTGTATTTAAAGTACACAGAGTATATACCCTGATGAGAGTGTGTATATAAAGTACACAGAGTATATACCCTGATGAGAGTGTGTATTTAAAGTACACAGAGTATATACCCTGATGAGAGTGTGTATTTAAAGTACACAGAGTATATACCCTGATGATAGTGTGTATTTAAAGTACACAGAGTATATAC
>JAPTMU010000238.1:7500-47136 GCA_028583405.1 Pogonophryne albipinna | reverse complement strand
TTTTAATCGTGTGTTTCTCACCCAGCTCACAGGTGAGTCCGCTGAAGTTTGGGAGGCAGAAGCAGGTGAAGGAGGAACCCTGGGGAGAGCAGCTGCCTCCGTTCAGACATGGACCAGAAACACACACCTCCGCTACTACACACAGGTAACACACAGGTAACACACACAGTTAACACACGGGTAACACACAGGTAACACACAGGTAACACACAGGTAACACACACAGGTAACACACACAGGTAACACACAGGTAACACACACAGGTAACAAACACAGGTAACACACGGGTAACACACAGGTAACACACACAGGTAATACACACAGGTAACACACACAGGTAACACACAGTTAACACACAGGAAACACACAGGTAACACACACAGGTAACACACACAGGTAACACACGGGTAACACACAGGTAACACACACAGGTAATACACACAGGTAACACACACAGGTAACACACACAGTTAACACACGGGTAACACACACAGGTAACACACAGGTAACACACAGGTAACACACACAGGTAACACACACAGTTAACACACAGGTAACACACAGGTAACACACAGGTAACACACATTAAATAACAGGTGTTTTCTTACGGGTATACGTCCTCCAGAACTCGTCCTGAGACACAGAGAGGAGCAGATTTAATATTGATCACTAAATGTGAACCGATGTAATCTGAGTGAGTTCTGACCGTGGCCTCGGTGTGTTCGAACACCTCCCTCGCCTCCTCGTAGGAGCACTTCTCCTCCAGACACTCTCTCTTCAGATCGCCCATCTGCAGCTCCTCCAGCCAGCCGGAGTTATCCCTCCTGACCCGCAGCACACTGTGGGCGGGGCCTGGGTCCAGGAACACTGAGGAGGCATGAGTCATCACTGAGGAGACATGAGTCAGCACTGAGGAGGCATGAGTCAGCACTGAGGAGACATGAGTCATCACTATCACTGAGGAGACATGAGTCATCACTGAGGAGGCATGAGTCAGCACTGAGGAGACATGAGTCAGCACTGAGGAGACATGAGTCAGCACTGAGGAGACATGAGTCAGCACTGAGGAGGCATGAGTCATTACTGAGGAGATATGAGTCAGCACTGAGGAGACATGAGTCAGCACTGAGGAGACATGAGTCAGCACTGAGGAGACATGAGTCAGCACTGAAGAGACATGAGTCAGCTCTGAGGAGGCATGAGTCAGCACTGAGGAGACATGAGTCAGCACTGAGGAGGCATGAGTCAGCACTGAGGAGACATGAGTCAGCACTGAGGAAGCATGAGTCAGCACTGAAGAGACATGAGTCAGCTCTGAGGAGCCATGAGTCAGCACTGAGGAGACATGAGTCAGCACTGAGGAGACATGAGTCAGCACTGAAGAGACATGAGTCAGCTCTAAGGAGACATGAGTCAGCACTGAAGAGACATGAGTCAGCTCTAAGGAGACATGAGTCAGCTCTATGAGAGGAGACATGAGTCAGCTCTATGAGAGGAGACATGAGTCAGCACTGAGGAGACATGAGTCAGAACTGAGGAGACATGAGTCAGCTCTAAGAGAGGAGACATGAGTCAGCTCTATGAGAGGAGACACGAGTCAGCTCTAAGGAGACATGAGTCAGCTCTAAGAGAGGAGACATGAGTCAGCTCTAAGGAGACATGAGTCAGCTCTATGAGAGGAGACATGAGTCAGCACTGAGGAGACATGAGTCAGCTCTATGAGAGGAGACATGAGTCAGCACTGAGGAGACATGAGTCAGCACTGAGGAGACATGAGTCAGCTCTAAGGAGACATGAGTCAGCACTGAGGAGACATGAGTCAGCACTGAAGAGACATGAGTCAGCTCTAAGGAGACATGAGTCAGCTCTATGAGAGGAGACATGAGTCAGCACTGAGGAGACATGAGTCAGCACTGAGGAGACATGAGTCAGCACTGAGGAGACATGAGTCAGCTCTTAGAGAGGAGACATGAGTCAGCTCTGAGGAGACATGAGTCAGCTCTATGAGAGGAGACATGAGTCAGCTCTAAGGAGACATGAGTCAGCTCTAAGAGAGGAGCCATGAGTCAGCTCTAAGGAGACATGAGTCAGCTCTTTGAGAGGAGACATGAATCAGCACTGAGGAGACATGAGTCAGCACTGAGGAGACATGAGTCAGCTCTGAGGAGACATGAGTCAGCTCTGAGGAGACATGAGTCAGCTCTAAGGAGACATGAGTCAGCTCTAAGAGAGGAGACATGAGTCAGCTCTAAGGAGACATGAGTCAGCTCTAAGAGAGGAGAAATGAGTCACCTCTAAGGAGACATGAGTCAGCACTGAGGAGACATGAGTCAGCTCTAAGAGAGGAGACATGAGTCAGCTCTGAGGAGACATGAGTCAGCTCTAAGAGAGGAGACATGAGTCAGCTCTAAGGAGACATGTGTCAGCTCTAAGAGAGGAGAAATGAGTCACCTCTAAGGAGACATGAGTCAGCACTGAGGAGACATGAGTCAGCTCTGAGGAGACATGAGTCAGCACTGAGGAGACATGAGTCAGCTCTGAGGAGACATGAGTCAGCTCTATGAGAGGAGACATGAGTCAGCTCTATGAGAGGAGACATGAGTCAGCACTGAGGAGACATGAGTCAGCTCTATGAGAGGAGACATGAGTCAGCACTGAGGAGACATGAGTCAGCTCTATGAGAGGAGACATGAGTCAGCACTGAGGAGAAATGAGTCACCTCTAAGGAGACATGAGTCAGCACTGAGGAGACATGAGTCAGCTCTGAGGAGACATGAGTCAGCACTGAGGAGACATGAGTCAGCTCTGAGGAGACATGAGTCAGCTCTGAGGAGACATGAGTCAGCACTGAGGAGACATGAGTCAGCTCTATGAGAGGATACATGAGTCAGCTCTATGAGAGGAGACATGAGTCAGCACTGAGGAGACATGAGTCAGCTCTATGAGAGGAGACATGAGTCAGCACTGAGGAGACATGAGTCAGCACTGAGGAGACATGAGTCAGCACTGAGGAGACATGAGTCAGCACTGAAGAGACATGAGTCAGCTCTAAGGAGACATGAGTCAGCTCTAAGGAGACATGAGTCAGCACTGAGGAGACATGAGTCAGAACTGAGGAGACATGAGTCAGAACTGAGGAGACATGAGTCAGAACTGAGGAGACATGAGTCAGCTCTGAGGAGACATGAGTCAGCACTGAGGAGACATGAGTCAGCACTGAGTAGACATGAGTCAGCTCTAAGAGAGGAGACATGAGTCAGCTCTGAGGAGACATGAGTCAGCTCTGAGGAGACATGAGTCAGCATTGAGTAGACATGAGTCAGCTCTAAGAGAGGAGACATGAGTCAGCTCTGAGGAGACATGAGTCAGCTCTAAGAGAGGAGACATGAGTCTGCTCTAAGGAGACATGAGTCAGCTCTATGAGAGGAGACATGAGTCAGCACTGAGGAGACATGAGTCAGCTCTATGAGACATGAGTCAGCTCTATGAGAGGAGACATGAGTCAGCTCTAAGAGAGGAGACATGAGTCAGCTCTAAGGAGACATGAGTCAGCTCTAAGAGAGGAGACATGAGTCTGCTCTAAGGAGACATGAGTCAGCTCTATGAGAGGAGACATGAGTCAGCACTGAGGAGACATGAGTCAGCTCTAAGGAGACATGAGTCAGCTCTATGAGAGGAGACATGAGTCAGCTCTAAGAGAGGAGACATGAGTCAGCTCTAAGGAGACATGAGTCAGCTCTAAGAGAGGAGACATGAGTCAGCTCTAAGGAGACATGAGTCAGCTCTAAGAGAGGAGAAATGAGTCACCTCTAAGGAGACATGAGTCAGCACTGAGGAGACATGAGTCAGCTCTGAGGAGACATGAGTCAGCACTGAGGAGACATGAGTCAGCACTGAAGAGACATGAGTCAGCTCTAAGGAGACATGAGTCAGCTCTAAGGAGACATGAGTCAGCACTGAGGAGACATGAGTCAGAACTGAGGAGACATGAGTCAGAACTGAGGAGACATGAGTCAGCTCTGAGGAGACATGAGTCAGCACTGAGGAGACATGAGTCAGCACTGAGTAGACATGAGTCAGCTCTAAGAGAGGAGACATGAGTCAGCTCTGAGGAGACATGAGTCAGCTCTGAGGAGACATGAGTCAGCACTGAGTAGACATGAGTCAGCTCTAAGAGAGGAGACATGAGTCAGCTCTGAGGAGACATGAGTCAGCTCTATGAGAGGAGACATGAGTCAGCTCTAAGAGAGGAGACATGAGTCAGCTCTAAGGAGACATGAGTCAGCTCTAAGAGAGGAGACATGAGTCAGCTCTAAGGAGACATGAGTCAGCTCTATGAGAGGAGACATGAGTCAGCTCTATGAGAGGAGACATGAGTCAGCTCTAAGAGAGGAGACATGAGTCAGCTCTAAGGAGACATGAGTCAGCTCTAAGAGAGGAGACATGAGTCAGCTCTAAGGAGACATGAGTCAGCTCTATGAGAGGAGACATGAGTCAGCACTGAGGAGACATGAGTCTGCACTGAGGAGACATGAGTCAGCTCTGAGGAGACATGAGTCAGCTCTGAGGAGACATCAGTCAGCTCTGAGGAGACATGAGTCAGCTCTAAGAGAGGAGACATGAGTCAGCTCTAAGGAGACATGAGTCAGCTCTAAGGAGACATGAGTCAGCACTGAGGAGACATGAGTCAGCACTGAGGAGACATGAGTCAGCTCTGAGGAGACATGAGTCAGCTCTATGAGAGGAGACATGAGTCAGCTCTATGAGAGGAGACATGAGTCAGCACTGAGGAGACATGAGTCAGCACTGAGGAGACATGAGTCAGCTCTATAAGAGGAGACATGAGTCAGCACTGAGGAGACATTAGTCAGCACTGAGGAGACATGAGTCAGCTCTATGAGAGGAGACATGAGTCAGCACTGAGGAGACATGAGTCAGCACTGAAGAGACATGAGTCAGCTCTAAGGAGACATGAGTCAGCTCTAAGGAGACATGAGTCAGCACTGAAGAGACATGAGTCAGCACTGAAGAGACATGAGTCAGCTCTAATGAGACATGAGTCAGCTCTGAGGAGACATGAGTCAGCACTGAGGAGACATGAGTCAGCACTGAGGAGACATGAGTCAGCACTGAGGAGACATGAGTCAGCACTGAGGAGACATGAGTCAGCACTGAAGAGACATGAGTCAGCTCTAATGAGACATGAGTCAGCTCTGAGGAGACATGAGTCAGCACTGAGGAGACATGAGTCAGCACTGAGGAGACATGAGTCAGCACTGAAGAGACATGAGTCAGCTCTAAGGAGACATGAGTCAGCTCTAAGGAGACATGAGTCAGCACTGAAGAGACATGAGTCAGCACTGAAGAGACATGAGTCAGCTCTAATGAGACATGAGTCAGCTCTAATGAGACATGAGTCAGCTCTAATGAGACATGAGTCAGCTCTAATGAGACATGAGTCAGCTCTGAGGAGACATGAGTCAGCACTGAGGAGACATGAGTCAGCACTGAGGAGACATGAGTCAGCTCTGAGGAGACATGAGTCAGCACTATGAGTCCTTTAAACCCTGATCAGATCTGAAGCTAAAGAGATCTAACGTTTGGTTCTTCGTCAGTAACAGCGTCAGTAACTGCGTCAGTAACTTCGTCAGTAACTGCGCCAGTAACTGCGTCAGTAACTTCGTCAGTAACTGCGCCAGTAACTGCGTCAGTAACTTCGTCAGTAACTGCGTCAGTAACTTCATCAGTAACTGCGTCAGTAACAGCGTCAGTAACTTCATCAGTAACTGCGCCAGTAACTGCGTCAGTAACTTCATCAGTAACTGCGCCAGTAACTGCGTCAGTAACTTCGTCAGTAACTGCGTCAGTAACTTCATCAGTAACTGCGCCAGTAACTGCGTCAGTAACTTCGTCAGTAACTGCGTCAGTAACAGCGTCAGTAACTGCGTCAGTAACTGCGTCAGTAACTTCGTCAGTAACTTCGTCAGTAACTTCGTCAGTAACAGCGTCAGTAACTACGTCAGTAACTGCGTCAGTAACTGCGTCAGTAACTGCGTCAGTAACTACGTCAGTAACTGCGTCAGTAACTGCGTCAGTAACAGCGTCAGTAACAGCGTCAGTAACTACGTCAGTAACTGCGTCAGTAACTGCGTCAGTAACAGCGTCAGTAACTGCGTCAGTAACTGCGTCAGTAACTTCGTCAGTAACTTCGTCAGTAACTTCGTCAGTAACAGCGTCAGTAACTACGTCAGTAACTGCGTCAGTAACTGCGTCAGTAACTGCGTCAGTAACTGCGTCAGTAACAGCGTCAGTAACAGCGTCAGTAACTACGTCAGTAACTGCGTCAGTAACTGCGTCAGTAACAGCGTCAGTAACAGCGTCAGTAACTACGTCAGTAACTGCGTCAGTAACTGCGTCAGTAACTTCGTCAGTAACAGCGTCAGTAACAGCGTCAGTAACTACGTCAGTAACTGCGTCAGTAACTGCGTCAGTAACTACGTCAGTAACTGCGTCAGTAACTGCGTCAGTAACTTCGTCAGTAACAGCGTCAGTAACTACGTCAGTAACTGCGTCAGTAACTGCGTCAGTAACTGCGTCAGTAACAGCGTCAGGAAATCACCTACTGGTGGATTTAGAAACGGAGGTTGCGTTAGCCGCCTTTAGCTTAGCGGATGTGACGTGAAGTCATGGGACATGCTGATTTACCTGCCAGCTGTTCCTTGATGCTACATGCTAACAGGCTAACCCCCTTTACAGCACAGGGTAAACACTGGAGTACTTCCTGTAATCAGAGTCTGACAGGTCGTCCTCACCTGAAGCCGCCCGGCAGCCGGAGACGCTGAAGACGAAGATGAAGAAGACTCTGAGCTTCATGGTTCATCAAACAGGAGCCTCTCTGTGGAGCTAATGGAGGTCCAGAGTCCACCCCCCCCCCCAAACAGGAGCCTCTCTGTGGAGCTAATGGAGGTCCAGAGTCCACCCCCCCCCCCCAAACAGGAGCCTCTCTGTGGAGCTAATGGAGGTCCAGAGTCCACCCCCCCCCCCCCAAACAGGAGCCTCTCTGTGGAGCTAATGGAGGTCCAGAGTCCACCCCCCCCCCCCCCAAACAGGAGCCTCTCTGTGGAGCTAATGGAGGTCCAGAGTCCACCCCCCCCCCCCAAACAGGAGCCTCTCTGTGGAGCTAATGGAGGTCCAGAGTCCACCCCCCCCCCCAAACACCATCGATCACATGTCCCCAATGACACAGACCCACTAACAAGCTGCTGTTTGCCTTCACTACGTCAGGAGATAACGAACATCAAACCACTGATCACCTTTCAAATATATTCTTTCTTATTTCTAAATACAGTATTGAACTCCTCTGCATGATGAAGAATGATAAATATATTAATTTCTATAATATTTATATTTGAAAGAACATAAATAAAAACATCAGCAGCGTCAGTAACAGTTTTATTTTTGTACATGAAGAATAATCAACGATATCACATCTCAGCGTCTCGGGTTCGAAATCAACATCAAACTTAAATGTTAGTGCACTTTCATAGCATTAGCTTTAGCTTCTGGAACAAAGACATACTATATTCAATGTGAGTAGCATTAGCATTAGCTTCTGGAACAAAGACATACTATATTCAATGTGAGTAGCATTAGCTTTAGCTTCTGGAACAAAGACATACTATATTCAATGTGAGTAGCATTAGCATTAGCTTCTGTTAGCCTCTCTGTCAGTAGTGGGCCATGACGCTCTCGATCCAGCCCAGGAAGTTGCTGACCCTGGAGTAGACCCCGTACAGGTTCCTGTTGGCGCACCCCTTCCCCCAGCTCACCACGCCCGTCAGGAACCAGGTCTTCTTGTAGCGGGTGACCAGGGGCCCGCCGCTGTCACCCTCGCAGGCGTCACTGCCGCCTGCCTTCAGCCCGGCACACAGCATGTTCTTAGTGATGGTCAGATTGCTTGTGCAGACGGCACTCCTGCAGAGGGACTCTCGGGAGAACCAGACGCTGAAGAACTCCGGCTGCCGGGCCTCGTTGAGCCACTCGACCCCATCCTGACACCGTGGACTCTCTGACGCTGGCCAGAGTCCGGCTGAAGGACGAATTCCTGGCAGGCAGACAGACGGGCACCACATGGGGTCCTAGCTTCACGGGCCTCTGCAGCTTCAGCAGCGCCATGTCACTGTCAGAGCTCGACTTGTTGTAGGCGCGGTGGATCACGACCTTCACAACGCGCCGCCGCTGCTCCGTGCGCTCCTCCACGTTCAGGTCGTGCTCACCTGCACGGAAGCAACACCGTTAGTTTACCTGTGGTTACTATCGATCTCTGAGAAGCAGCACCATTAGTTTACCTGTGGTTACTATCGATCTCTGAGAAGCAGCACCGTTAGTTTTACCTGTGGTTACTATCGATCTCTGAGAAGCAGCACCGTTAGTTTACCTGTGGTTACTATCGATCTCTGAGAAGCAACACCGTTAGTTTACCTGTGGTTACTATCGATCTCTGAGAAGCAACACCGTTAGTTTACCTGTGGTTACTATCGATCTCTGAGAAGCAGCACCGTTAGTTTACCTGTGGTTACTATCGATCTCTGAGAAGCAGCACCGTTAGTTTAGCTGTGGTTACTATCGATCTCTGAGAAGCAGCACCGTTAGTTTACCTGTGGTTACTATCGATCTCTGAGAAGCAACACCGTTAGTTTACCTGTGGTTACTATCGATCTCTGAGAAGCAAACACGTTAGTTTACCTGTGGTTACTATCGATCTCTGAGAAACAGCACCGTTAGTTTACCTGTGGTTACTATCGATCTCTGAGAAACAGCACCGTTAGTTTACCTGTGGTTACTATCGATCTCTGAGAAACAGCACCGTTAGTTTACCTGTGGTTACTATCGATCTCTGAGAAACAGCACCGTTAGTTTACCTGTGGTTACTATCGATCTCTGAGAAACAGCACCGTTAGTTTACCTGTGGTTACTATCGATCTCTGAGAAACAGCACCGTTAGTTTACCTGTGGTTACTATCGATCTCTGAGAAACAGCACCGTTAGTTTACCTGTGGTTACTATCGATCTCTGAGAAACAGCACCGTTAGTTTACCTGTGGTTACTATCGATCTCTGAGAAACAGCACCGTTAGTTTACCTGTGGTTACTATCGATCTCTGAGAAACAGCACCGTTAGTTTACCTGTGGTTACTATCGATCTCTGAGAAGCAGCACCGTTAGTTTACCTGTGGTTACTATCGATCTCTGAGAAGCAGCACCGTTAGTTTACCTGTGGTTACTATCGATCTCTGAGAAAGCAACACCGTTAGTTTACCTGTGGTTACTATCGATCTCTGAGAAGCAAGCACCGTTAGTTTACCTGTGGTTACTATCGATCTCTGAGAAGCAACACCGTTAGTTTAACCTGTGGTTACTATCGATCTCTGAGAAGCAACACCGTTAGTTTACCTGTGGTTACTATCGATCTCTGAGAAGCAGCACCGTTAGTTTACCTGTGGTTACTATCGATCTCTGAGAAGCAGACACCGTTAGTTTACCTGTGGTTACTATCGATCTCTGAGAAGCAGCACCGTTAGTTTACCTGTGGTTACTATCGATCTCTGAGAAGCAGCACCGTTAGTTTACTGTGGTTACTATCGATCTCTGAGAAGCAGCACCGTTAGTTTACCTGTGGTTACTATCGATCTCTGAGAAGCAGCACCGTTAGTTTACCTGTGGTTACTATCGATCTCTGAGAAGCAAGCACCGTTAGTTTACCTGTGGTTACTATCGATCTCTGAGAAGCAGACACCGTTAGTTTACCTGTGGTTACTATCGATCTCTGAGAAGCAGCACCGTTAGTTTACCTGTGGTTACTATCGATCTCTGAGAAGACAGCACCGTTAGTTTACCTGTGGTTACTATCGATCTCTGAGAAGCAACACCGTTAGTTTACCTGTGGTTACTATCGATCTCTGAGAAGCAACACCGTTAGTTTACCTGTGGTTACTATCGATCTCTGAGAAGCAACACCGTTAGTTTACCTGTGGTTACTATCGATCTCTGAGAAGCAGCACCGTTAGTTTACCTGTGGTTACTATCGATCTCTGAGAAGCACACCGTTAGTTTACCTGTGGTTACTATCGATCTCTGAGAAACAGCACCGTTAGTTTACCTGTGGTTACTATCGATCTCTGAGAAGCACACCGTTAGTTTACCTGTGGTTACTATCGATCTCTGAGAAGCAACACCGTTAGTTTACCTGTGGTTACTATCGATCTCTGAGAAGCAACACCGTTAGTTTACCTGTGGTTACTATCGATCTCTGAGAAGCAACACCGTTAGTTTACCTGTGGTTACTATCGATCTCTGAGAAGCAGCACCGTTAGTTTACCTGTGGTTACTATCGATCTCTGAGAAGCAACACCGTTAGTTTACCTGTGGTTACTATCGATCTCTGAGAAACAGCACCGTTAGTTTACCTGTGGTTACTATCGATCTCTGAGAAGCAAGCACCGTTAGTTACCTGTGGTTACTATCGATATCTGATAAGCAACACCGTTAGTTACCTGTGGTTACTATCGATCTCTGAGAAGCAACACCGTTAGTTTACCTGTGGTTACTATCGATATCTGAGAAGCAACACCGTTAGTTTTACCTGTGGTTACTATCGATCTCTGAGAAACAGCACCGTTAGTTTACCTGTGGTTACTATCGATATCTGAGAAGCAACACCGTTAGTTTACCTGTGGTTACTATCGATCTCTGAGAAGCAACACCGTTAGTTTACCTGTGGTTACTATCGATCTCTGAGAACAGCACCGTTAGTTTACCTGTGGTTACTATCGATCTCTGAGAAGCAACACCGTTAGTTTACCTGTGGTTACTATCGATCTCTGAGAAACAGCACCGTTAGTTTACCTGTGGTTACTATCGATCTCTGAGAAGCAGCACCGTTAGTTTACCTGTGGTTACTATCGATCTCTGATAAGCAACACCGTTAGTTTACCTGTGGTTACTATCGATCTCTGAGAAGCAACACCGTTAGTTTACCTGTGGTTACTATCGATATCTGAGAAGCAACACCGTTAGTTTACCTGTGGTTACTATCGATCTCTGAGAAACAGCACCGTTAGTTTACCTGTGGTTACTATCGATCTCTGAGAAGCAACACCGTTAGTTTACCTGTGGTTACTATCGATCTCTGAGAACACACCGTTAGTTTACCTGTGGTTACTATCGATCTCTGAGAAACAGCACCGTTAGTTTACCTGTGGTTACTATCGATCTCTGAGAAGCAGCACCGTTAGTTTACCTGTGGTTACTATCGATCTCTGAGAACAGCACCGTTAGTTTACCTGTGGTTACTATCGATCTCTGAGAAACAGCACCGTTAGTTTACCTGTGGTTACTATCGATCTCTGAGAAGCAGCACCGTTAGTTTACCTGTGGTTACTATCGATCTCTGAGAAGCAGCACCGTTAGTTTACCTGTGGTTACTATCGATCTCTGAGAAGCAACACCGTTAGTTTACCTGTGGTTACTATCGATCTCTGAGAAACAGCACCGTTAGTTTACCTGTGGTTACTATCGATCTCTGAGAAGCAGCACCGTTAGTTTACCTGTGGTTACTATCGATCTCTGAGAAGCAGCACCGTTAGTTTACCTGTGGTTACTATCGATCTCTGAGAAGCAACACCGTTAGTTTACCTGTGGTTACTATCGATCTCTGAGAAGCAGCACCGTTAGTTTACCTGTGGTTACTATCGATCTCTGAGAAACAGCACCGTTAGTTTACCTGTGGTTACTATCGATCTCTGAGAAACAGCACCGTTAGTTTACCTGTGGTTACTATCGATCTCTGAGAAACAGCACCGTTAGTTTACCTGTGGTTACTATCGATCTCTGAGAAGCAACACCGTTAGTTTACCTGTGGTTACTATCGATCTCTGAGAAGCAGCACCGTTAGTTTACCTGTGGTTACTATCGATCTCTGAGAAGCAGCACCGTTAGTTTACCTGTGGTTACTATCGATCTCTGAGAAGCAACACCGTTAGTTTACCTGTGGTTACTATCGATCTCTGAGAAGCAGCACCGTTAGTTTACCTGTGGTTACTATCGATCTGACACACCACTTCAGAAACACCACTGGTACAGATCACTTTTCTTTCGGGCACAAAGACAGAATTCGGCATACGACAGAATGAAAAGACATGATAGAATAGAATATGTAAATAAAGGTAGAGGACTAAGAACCGGTCTTACCGACGGTGACGTTGAAGACGTGGGCCGGTTTCCTCCAGACGCAGTGAGCTGCCGTTAACACCCAGCGGTTAGAGAGGACGATCGCTCCACAGGTGAAGACGTTACGCTCCGTCAGCAGCGCCTGAGAGGAGACAGTTAGACACTCGGGTCATGAGATACCACAGTCTTAGTCTGAAAGTTAATATATAATCGTACCTGCCAGGGACACTGTCCTTTGGGGCAGTTCTTCCCGTTGATCACCCTGGGGCTGAAGAACCACTGAGGTCGTCCACAGGCCACCTCGTCTGATCGGAGACACAGAGAGACGTTAATGTAAACACAACTAACCCCTGACCAGGGTTTGTATCAACACTGGGTTTAAATTAAGGATATCTAAGTAACGAAGGTGATTTCAGAACCCAAAGACCAAGATGGTGACTACCTAAACTGGACCCCCACTATAGAACGTATTATCTTTACAAATATACAGCGTTTTTCTCTCCAGAAGTCTGAATTACCCAAAGACCAAGATGGTTGTTGGACGTCAACATCTTGGTCCAAAAAAAGAAGCAGTTGACAAATAAAAACCAAGATGGAAACGACCAAGACGATAACGGCCAAAGATAGACCTCCACTAGAGACTGTCTTTAAACTAAGAACGGTTGCTTCCAGAAGTCTGAAGTAACAGTTGTTCAGACCTTGGGGTTCGCAGCTGCTGTTGTCCGGATGCAGTCGGTACCCCGGAGCGCAGAAACACACCGTGGATCGATCCGGAAACTCTTTACAGAAATGTTCACAGCCTCCGTTCCTGTAGCGGCAGCCATTGGACGTCTGACGGACTGTGGAGAGAAAGAGGAAACAGGAAGACGTTCAGATGATACCAACACTGGAGATCGATTGTTGCTCAGAGACTTCCTGACTCACAGACCATAATAACCTGAGAGGCTCCAACAGCGTCCTCTGGACCCAAAGCGTGCTCTGACAGAGAATATGAACTGCTAATGGAGATCACTAAGGTCAGCCTGAAGCATCCTCTGTGCTCCAGACAGCCTGAAGCATCCTCTGTGCTCCAGACAGCCTGAAGCATCCTCTGTGCTCCAGTCAGCCTGAAGCATCCTCTGTGCTCCAGTCAGCCTGAAGCATCCTCTGTGCTCCAGTCAGCCTGAAGCATCCTCTGTGCTCCAGTCAGTCTGAAGCATCCTCTGTGCTCCAGACAGCCTGAAGCATCCTCTGTGCTCGGGACAGCCTGAAGCATCCTCTGTGCTCCAGACAGCCTGAAGCATCCTCTGTGCTCCAGTCAGACTATTAAAGTATTATCGTTATAGTATCGTACGGACGTACCTTTGTTGCAGTGGTGACCGTGGAACTTGGGCGGACATTTGCAGCTGTAGGAGTCGAGGTGACGAGTGCAGGAGGCGCCGTTCTTACAGGGCGACGACTGGCAGTGATCCACCGCTGCAGACAGGAAGTACAGTTTCAGAGACAGGAAGTACAGTTTCAGGGACAGGAAGTACAGGGACAGGAAGTACAGGACATCAGGGAAAGGAAGTACAGTTTCAGGGACAGGAAGTACAGGACTTCAGGGAAAGGAAGTACAGTTTCAGGGACAGGAAGTACAGGACTTCAGGGAAAGGAAGTACAGTTTCAGGGACAGGAAGTACAGGGACAGGAAGTACAGGACTTCAGGGAAAGGAAGTACAGTTTCAGGGACAGGAAGTACAGTTTCAGGGACAGGAAGTATAGGGACAGGAAGTACAGGACTTCAGGGAAAGGAAGTACAGTTTCAGGGACAGGAAGTACAGGGACAGGAAGTACAGGACTTCAGGGAAAGGAAGTACAGTTTCAGGGAAAGGAAGTACAGTTTCAGGGACAGGAAGTACAGGACTTCAGGGAAAGGAAGTACAGTTTCAGGGAAAGGAAGTACAGTTTCAGGGACAGGAAGTACAGGACTTCAGGGAGTAACAGTGACCCGAAGTACATTATAACCCGACCTGTGTAGCGCCTCCAGAAAGCTTCCTGCGTAGAGAAAGAAACATCGTTAGCGTCTGAAACTTAACGAGATAAAAACATCGTAAAGTTAGCCACATAAAAAATCGTAAAGTCATCGTCAGAAACTTAAGAAGATAAAAACATCGTGAAAACGTAACGAGATAAAACATCGTAAAGTCATCGTGTTCTCACAAGCTGTTGCGGCAGAGCGTAGATTTCCTTCGCCTCTTCGTACGAACATTTCTCTTCGTAACACTCGCGCTCCACGTTGCCGCGCCGCAGCTCCTCGAACAGATAGTTAGCGCGCCGCGCGCGGTGCAGGAAGACGCTAGCCTCGGGGCGGCTAACAAACACACCGCCTTTATTACAAACACAGAAGAAGAAGAGGAGGGGGACTGAAGGGTTAGGATCTAAACCAATAACATGCTTGTATTGTGGTAGTTAGCCTGTTTGTCAATTGTGAGATTATTCATTTTTTCTGACATTTGTGTAATATTTAGCAGTTTTGTTCGGACGTTACTTTTTGAATCTGTTGTCCCCTCGGTCGCCCTTTTCACGGATGGGTCTAGCTAGCTTTTACTCTAATTTGACGACAATTCAGATATCTTATGCTAAGCTAACAATAGTGCTAATGCTGGAACATTAAACCTGACCTTTGTTTCAACAGGAACCTCCGAACAGCTCGATGTTTACGTGAGCTAACATGCTAACGTAGCTCAAAGCAGCAGCAGCAGAGGAGAGAGGATTTACAAGGAGAAGAAGAAGAAGAAGAAGAAGAAGAAGAAGAAGAAGAAGAAGAAGAAGAAGAAGAAGAAGAAGACTGACCTCCAGGAAGCCCAGTGCATGCTGGGATAGCGACGATGAGGAGGAAGAAGAGTCGGCTGGTGTCTGAGCGGACGGACGCCATGTTTGATCTGATCAAAGGTCAGAAAAACAGAAACGCTCTGAGAGTCTCTGAGCACACGAGTCCTGAAGTACTCTGAAACCCCCACTCTTTATATTCGTTTCAAATACTTTCTCCTTTCTTTAGAGTCTCAGCTTTTCTCCTGATGTTTCACGTTTATTTTACTTTATTTAAAGAAGGATAAATGGACACTTTAAACAAAAGAAGAATACATTATATTTAGACACACAGCTAATTCTATTTTTCAAAATAAAAGCCCCTAAATAAACACCTTAGTGTTCAGATATACATCTCATGATGTCCTCAATGCTTAGTGTTCAGATATACATCTCATGATGTCCTCAATGCCTAGTGTTCAGATATACATCTCATGATGTCCTCAATGCTAGTGTTCAGATATACATCTCATGATGTCCTCAATGCTTAGTGTTCAGATATACATCCATGATGTCCTCAATGCTAGTGTTCAGATATACATCCATGATGTCCTCAATGCTCAGTGTTCAGATATACATCTCATGATGTCCTCAATGCCTAGTGTTCAGATATACATCTCATGATGTCCTCAATGCTTAGTGTTCAGATATACATCCATGATGTCCTCAATGCTCAGTGTTCAGATATACATCTCATGATGTCCTCAATGCTTAGTGTTCAGATATACATCCATGATGTCCTCAATGCTCAGTGTTCAGATATACATCCATGATGTCCTCAATGCTAGTGTTCAGATATACATCTCATGATGTCCTCAATGCCTAGTGTTCAGATATACATCTCATGATGTCCTCAATGCTAGTGTTCAGATATACATCTCATGATGTCCTCAATGCCTAGTGTTCAGATATACATCTCATGATGTCCTCAATGCTAGTGTTCAGATATACATCTCATGATGTCCTCAATGCCTAGTGTTCAGATATACATCCATGATGTCCTCAATGCTAGTGTTCAGATATACATCCATGATGTCCTCAATGCCTAGTGTTCAGATATATACATCTCATGATGTCCTCAATGCCTAGTGTTCAGATATACATCTCATGATGTCCTCAATGCTAGTGTTCAGATATACATCCATGATGTCCTCAATGCCTAGTGTTCAGATATACATCTCATGATGTCCTCAATGCTTAGTGTTCAGATATACATCTCATGATGTCCTCAATGCCTAGTGTTCAGATATACATCTCATGATGTCCTCAATGCTAGTGTTCAGATATACATCTCATGATGTCCTCAATGCCTAGTGTTCAGATATACATCTCATGATGTCCTCAATGCTAGTGTTCAGATATACATCTCATGATGTCCTCAATGCTTAGTGTTCAGATATACATCTCATGATGTCCTCAATGCTTAGTGTTCAGATATACATCTCATGATGTCCTCAATGCTTAGTGTTCAGATATACATCTCATGATGTCCTCAATGCTTAGTGTTCAGATATACATCTCATGATGTCCTCAATGCCTAGTGTTCAGATATACATCCCATGATGTCCTCAATGCTTAGTGTTCAGATATACATCTCATGATGTCCTCAATGCCTAGTGTTCAGATATATATCTCATGATGTCCTCAATGCCTAGTGTTCAGATATACATCTCATGATGTCCTCAATGCTAGTGTTCAGATATACATCTCATGATGTCCTCAATGCCTTAGTGTTCAGATATACATCTCATGATGTCCTCAATGCTAGTGTTCAGATATACATCTCATGATGTCCTCAATGCTTAGTGTTCAGATATACATCTCCATGATGTCCTCAATGCCAGTGTTCAGATATACATCCATGATGTCCTCAATGCTAGTGTTCAGATATACATCTCATGATGTCCTCAATGCTAGTGTTCAGATATACATCTCATGATGTCCTCAATGCTTAGTGTTCAGATATACATCCATGATGTCCTCAATGCTCAGTGTTCAGATATACATCTCATGATGTCCTCAATGCTTAGTGTTCAGATATACATCCCATGATGTCCTCAATGCCAGTGTTCAGATATACATCCCTGATGTCCTCAATGCCTAGTGTTCAGATATACATCTCATGATGTCCTCAATGCCTAGTGTTCAGATATACATCTCATGATGTCCTCAATGCTAGTGTTCAGATATACATCTCATGATGTCCTCAATGCCTAGTGTTCAGATATACATCTCATGATGTCCTCAATGCCTAGTGTTCAGATATACATCTCATGATGTCCTCAATGCTTAGTGTTCAGATATACATCCATGATGTCCTCAATGCTAGTGTTCAGATATACATCCCATGATGTCCTCAATGCCTAGTGTTCAGATATACATCTCATGATGTCCTCAATGCCTAGTGTTCAGATATACATCTCATGATGTCCTCAATGCTTAGTGTTCAGATATACATCCATGATGTCCTCAATGCCTAGTGTTCAGATATACATCTCATGATGTCCTCAATGCTTAGTGTTCAGATATACATCTCATGATGTCCTCAATGCCTAGTGTTCAGATATACATCTCATGATGTCCTCAATGCCTAGTGTTCAGATATACATCTCATGATGTCCTCAATGCCTAGTGTTCAGATATACATCTCATGATGTCCTCAATGCTAGTGTTCAGATATACATCTCATGATGTCCTCAATGCTTAGTGTTCAGATATACATCTCATGATGTCCTCAATGCTTAGTGTTCAGATATAATCTCATGATGTCCTCAATGCTTAGTGTTCAGATATACATCTCATGATGTCCTCAATGCTTAGTGTTTCAGATATACATCTCATGATGTCCTCAATGCCTAGTGTTCAGATATACATCCCATGATGTCCTCATGCTTAGTGTTCAGATATTACATCTCTGATGTCCTCAATGCTAGTGTTCAGATATATATCTCATGATGTCCTCAATGCCTAGTGTTCAGATATACATCTCATGATGTCCTCAATGCCTAGTGTTCAGATATACATCTCATGATGTCCTCAATGCTTAGTGTTCAGATATATATCTCATGATGTCCTCAATGCTTAGTGTTCAGATATACATCCCATGATGTCCTCAATGCTTAGTGTTCAGATATACATCCCATGATGTCCTCAATGCTGTGTTCAGATATACATCTCATGATGTCCTCAATGCTAGTGTTCAGATATACATCCCATGATGTCCTCAATGCTTAGTGTTCAGATATACATCTCATGATGTCCTCAATGCCTAGTGTTCAGATATATATCTCATGATGTCCTCAATGCCTAGTGTTCAGATATACATCTCATGATGTCCTCAATGCCTAGTGTTCAGACATACATCTCATGATGTCCTCAATGCTTAGTGTTAGAATATATCTCATGATGTCCTCAATGCTTAGTGTTCAGATATACATCCCATGATGTCCTCAATGCTTAGTGTTCAGATATACATCCCATGATGTCCTAATGCTTAGTGTTCAGATATACATCTCATGATGTCCTCAATGCCTAGTGTTCAGATATACATCTCATGATGTCCTCAATGCCTAGTGTTCAGATATACATCTCATGATGTCCTCAATGCTAGTGTTCAGATATACATCTCATGATGTCCTCAATGCTCAGTGTTCAGATATACATCTCATGATGTCCTCAATGCCTAGTGTTTCAGATATACATCTCATGATGTCCTCAATGCCTAGTGTTCAGATATACATCTCATGATGTCCTCAATGCCTAGTGTTCAGATATACATCTCATGATGTCCTCAATGCCTAGTGTTCAGATATACATCTCATGATGTCCTCAATGCTTAGTGTTCAGATATACATCTCATGATGTCCTCAATGCTAGTGTTCAGATATACATCTCATGATGTCCTCAATGCTTAGTGTTCAGATATACATCTCATGATGTCCTCATGCCTAGTGTTCAGATATACATCTCATGAGTCCTCAATGCCTAGTGTTCAGATATACATCTCATGATGTCCTCAATGCTTAGTGTTCAGATATACATCTCATGATGTCCTCAATGCCTAGTGTTCAGATATACATCTCATGATGTCCTCAATGCTAGTGTTCAGATATACATCTCATGATGTCCTCAATGCCTAGTGTTCAGATATACATCTCATGATGTCCTCAATGCAGTGTTCAGATATACATCCTCATGATGTCCTCAATGCCTAGTGTTCAGATATACATCTCATGATGTCCTCAATGCTTAGTGTTCAGATATACATCTCATGATGTCCTCAATGCTTAGTGTTCAGATATACATCTCATGATGTCCTCAATGCTTAGTGTTCAGATATACATCTCATGATGTCCTCAATGCTTAGTGTTCAGATATACATCTCATGATGTCCTCAAGCCTAGTGTTCAGATATACATCCCATGATGTCCTCAATGCTTAGTGTTCAGATATACATCTCATGATGTCCTCAATGCCTAGTGTTCAGATATATTCTCATGATGTCCTCAATGCCTATGTTCAGATATACATCTCATGATGTCCTCAATGCCTAGTGTTCAGATATACATCTCATGATGTCCTCAATGCTTAGTGTTCAGATATATCTCATGATGTCCTCAATGCTTAGTGTTCAGATATACATCTCATGATGTCCTCAATGCTTAGTGTTCAGATATATATCTCATGATGTCCTCAATGCCTAGTGTTCAGATATATATCTCATGATGTCCTCAATGCTAGTGTTCAGATATACATCTCATGATGTCCTCAATGCCAGTGTTCAGATATACATCTCATGATGTCCTCAATGCTAGTGTTCAGATATATATCTCATGATGTCCTCAATGCTTAGTGTTCAGATATACATCCATGATGTCCTCAATGCTTAGTGTTCAGATATACATCTCATGATGTCCTCAATGCTAGTGTTCAGATATATATCTCATGATGTCCTCAATGCTTAGTGTTCAGATATACATCTCATGATGTCCTCAATGCCTAGTGTTCAGATATACATCTCCATGATGTCCTCAATGCTTAGTGTTCAGATATACATCTCATGATGTCCTCAATGCTTAGTGTTCAGATATATATCTCATGATGTCCTCAATGCTAGTGTTCAGATATACATCTCATGATGTCCTCAATGCTAGTGTTCAGATATACATCTCATGATGTCCTCAATGCCTAGTGTTCAGATATACATCCCATGATGTCCTCAATGCCTAGTGTTCAGATATACATCCATGATGTCCTCAATGCCTAGTGTTCAGATATACATCTCATGATGTCCTCAATGCCTAGTGTTCAGATATACATCTCATGATGTCCTCAATGCCTAGTGTTCAGATATACCTCTCATGATGTCCTCAATGCCTAGTGTTCAGATATACATCTCATGATGTCCTCAATGCCTAGTGTTCAGATATCATCTCATGATGTCCTCAATGCTTAGTGTTCAGATATACATCTCATGATGTCCTCAATGCTTAGTGTTCAGATATACATCCATGATGTCCTCAATGCTTAGTGTTCAGATATACATCTCATGATGTCCTCAATGCTTAGTGTTCAGATATACATCTCATGATGTCCTCAATGCCTAGTGTTCAGATATACATCTCATGATGTCCTCAATGCCTTAGTGTTCAGATATACATCTCATGATGTCCTCAATGCTTAGTGTTCAGATATATATCTCATGATGTCCTCAATGCTAGTGTTCAGATATACATCTCATGATGTCCTCAATGCCTAGTGTTCAGATATACATCTCATGATGTCCTCAATGCCTAGTGTTCAGATATACATCTCATGATGTCCTCAATGCCTAGTGTTGCAGATATACATCTCCATGCTGTCCTCAATGCCTAGTGTTCAGCATATACATCTCATGATGTCCTCACTGCCTAGTGTTCAGATATACATCTCATGATGTCCTCAATGCCTTAGTGTTCAGATATACATCCCATGATGTCCTCAATGCCTAGTGTTCAGATATACATCTCATGATGTCCTCAATGCCTAGTGTTCAGGATATACATCTCATGATGTCCTCAATGCTCTATGTTCAGATAGTACATCTCATGATTGTCCTCAATGCCTAGTGTTCAGATATATATCTCATGATGTCATCAATGCTAGTGTCAGTAAACATCTCATGATCGTCTCAATGCTAAGTGTTCAGAATAACATCTCATGATGTCCTCAAGTGCCCTAGTGTTCCGATATACATCTCATGGATGCTCCTCAATGCCTCAGGGTTCAGATATACATCTCATGATGTCCTCAATGCCTAGTGTTCAGATATACATCTCATGATGTCCTCAATGCCTAGTGTTCAGATATACATCTCATGATGGCCTCCAATGCCTAGTGTTCAGATATACATCTCATGATGTCCTCAATGCTTAGTGTTTCAGATATACATCTCATGATGTCCTCAATGCCTAGTGTTCAGATATACATCTCATGATGTCCTCAATGCTTAGTGTTCAGATATACATCTCATGATGTCCTCAATGCCTAGTGTTCAGATATACATCTCATGATGTCCTCAATGCTTAGTGTTCAGATATACATCTCATGATGTCCTCAATGCCTAGTGTTCAGATATACATCTCATGATGTCCTCAATGCCTAGTGTTCAGATATACATCTCATGATGTCCTCAATGCCTAGTGTTCAGATATACATCTCATGATGTCCTCAATGCCTAGTGTTCAGATATACATCTCATGATGTCCTCAATGCCTAGTGTTCAGATATACATCTCATGATGTCCTCAATGCTTAGTGTTCAGATATACATCTCATGATGTCCTCAATGCCTAGTGTTCAGATATACATCTCATGATGTCCTCAATGTTCAGTGTTCAGATATACATCTCATGATGTCCTCAATGCCTAGTGTTCAGATATACATCTCATGATGTCCTCAATGCCTAGTGTTCAGATATACATCTCATGATGTCCTCAATGCTTAGTGTTCAGATATACATATCATAATGTCCTCAATGCCTAGTGTTCAGATATACATCTCATGATGTCCTCAATGCTCAGTGTTCAGATATACATCTCATGATGTCCTCAATGCCGAGTGTTCAGATATACATCTCATGATGTCCTCAATGCTTAGTGTTCAGATATACATATCATGATGTCCTCAATGCTTAGTGTTCAGATATACATATCATGATGTCCTCAATGCCTAGTGTTCAGATATACATCTCATGATGTCCTCAATGCCTAGTGTTCAGATATACATCTCATGATGTCCTCAATGCTTAGTGTTCAGATATACATATCATGATGTCCTCAATGCCTAGTGTTCAGATATACATCTCATGATGTCCTCAATGCTCAGTGTTCAGATATACATCTCATGATGTCCTCAATGCCTAGTGTTCAGATATACATCTCATGATGTCCTCAATGCTTAGTGTTCAGATATACATCTCATGATGTCCTCAATGCTCAGTGTTCAGATATACATCTCATGATGTCCTCAATGCCTAGTGTTCAGATATACATCTCATGATGTCCTCAATGCCTAGTGTTCAGATATACATCTCATGATGTCCTCAATGCTTAGTGTTCAGATATACATATCATGATGTCCTCAATGCCTAGTGTTCAGATATACATCTCATGATGTCCTCAATGCTCAGTGTTCAGATATACATCTCATGATGTCCTCAATGCCTAGTGTTCAGATATACATCTCATGATGTCCTCAATGCTTAGTGTTCAGATATACATCTCATGATGTCCTCAATGCTTAGTGTTCAGATATACATATCATGATGTCCTCAATGCCTAGTGTTCAGATATACATCTCATGATGTCCTCAATGCTCAGTGTTCAGATATACATCTCATGATGTCCTCAATGCCTAGTGTTCAGATATACATCTCATGATGTCCTCAATGCCTAGTGTTCAGATATACATCTCATGATGTCCTCAATGCTCAGTGTTCAGATATACATCTCATGATGTCCTCAATGCTTAGTGTTCAGATATACATCTCATGATGTCCTCAATGCTTAGTGTTCAGATATACATCTCATGATGTCCTCAATGCCTAGTGTTCAGATATACATCTCATGATGTCCTCAATGCTTAGTGTTCAGATATACATCTCATGATGTCCTCAATGCCTAGTGTTCAGATATACATCTCATGATGTCCTCAATGCTTAGTGTTCAGATATACATCTCATGATGTCCTCAATGCCTAGTGTTCAGATATACATCTCATGATGTCCTCAATGCTTAGTGTTCAGATATACATCTCATGATGTCCTCAATGCCTAGTGTTCAGATATACATCTCATGATGTCCTCAATGCCTAGTGTTCAGATATACATCTCATGATGTCCTCAATGCTTAGTGTTCAGATATACATCTCATGATGTCCTCAATGCTTAGTGTTCAGATATACATATCATGATGTCCTCAATGCCTAGTGTTCAGATATACATCTCATGATGTCCTCAATGCTCAGTGTTCAGATATACATCTCATGATGTCCTCAATGCCTAGTGTTCAGATATACATCTCATGATGTCCTCAATGCCTAGTGTTCAGATATACATCTCATGATGTCCTCAATGCTCAGTGTTCAGATATACATCTCATGATGTCCTCAATGCTTAGTGTTCAGATATACATCTCATGATGTCCTCAATGCTTAGTGTTCAGATATACATCTCATGATGTCCTCAATGCCTAGTGTTCAGATATACATCTCATGATGTCCTCAATGCTTAGTGTTCAGATATACATCTCATGATGTCCTCAATGCTTAGTGTTCAGATATACATCTCATGATGTCCTCAATGCTTAGTGTTCAGATATACATCTCATGATGTCCTCAATGCCTAGTGTTCAGATATACATCCCATGATGTCCTCAATGCTTAGTGTTCAGATATACATCTCATGATGTCCTCAATGCCTAGTGTTCAGATATACATCTCATGATGTCCTCAATGCCTAGAATATTATGAATTTATCCAACAATACATTTGGTTTAAAATATTTACATTATTTCATTCATTCACTTAATCACATCAGAGAATATTAATATGTATGTGTCATAAAACTGAGACTAAGTGCAGCAGCACATTCCTTAAAGGAGATAACAGACGTCGGGGTTGGTCGTAAACATCAACAGGCAGAATATCTAGAAGTAAAGACAGAAATATTCCCTCACAGAAGTAATATTCTACCTATTGATTCCTTTTTCTACAACATTTAAAAGTTAAACACTGAAATAATATTTTAATTATTATATTTAAAATCCAATAAATAATATCTGAGACATTTTAATAGATTTAAATAGTCTTTATTTTTTATAATTTAAAAACTAACAAACAAACATAAGCAGAGCAAATCATTTTATTAATACATAAATAACATTTTATTTCATAAATGTTCTGATTAGCTCTGTTGTGATTGGTCAACATCTTAGAGAAGTCCCGCCCCTTAGCCTATCACGTTCAGAGTGTTGGAGCGCCGGCCAATAGGAGCGTGTTATTTGATGTTCTTCAGGATGAGAGGGATGGTCTCTCTGGCGTCTCTAAGCTCCTCCCTCCACTCCTCTGGGACTCCGCCCCCTCTGAATGCCCCCCCCGCCCCCAGCAGAGCACCCAATGCTGCGCCTCGATTACAGTTCTCACCTGGAGGGACAAACACAGGTAAGAGACACAAAGACAGGTCAGAGACACAAACACAGGTAAGAGACACAAACACAGGTAAGAGACACAAAGAGACACAAACAAAGGTAAGAGACACAAACCGGTAAGAGACACAAACACAGGTAAGAGACACAAAGAGACACAAACACAGGTAAGAGACACAAAGAGACACAAACACAGGTAAGAGACACAAACAGGTAAGAGACACAAACAGGTAAGAGACACAAAGAGACACAAACAGGTAAGAGACACAAAGAGACACAAACAGGTAAGAGACACAAACAGGTAAGAGACACAAACAGGTAAGAGACAGGTAAGAGACACAAACAGGTAAGAGACACAAACAGGTGAGAGACACAAACAGGTAAGAGACACAAAGAGACACAAACAGGTAAGAGACACAAACAGGTAAGAGACACAAACAGGTAAGAGACAGGTAAGAGACACAAAGAGACACAAACAGGTAAGAGACACAAACAGGTAAGAGACACAAAGAGACACAAACAGGTAAGAGACACAAACAGGTAAGAGACACAAACAGGTAAGAGACAGGTAAGAGACACAAACAGGTAAGAGACACAAACAGGTGAGAGACACAAACAGGTGAGAGACACAAACAGGTGAGAGACACAAACAGGTAAGAGACACAAAGAGACACAAACAGGTAAGAGACACAAAGAGACACAAACAGGTAAGAGACACAAACAGGTAAGAGACACAAAGAGACACAAACAGGTAAGAGACACAAACAGGTAAGAGACACAAAGAGACACAAACAGGTAAGAGACACAAAGAGACACAAACAGGTAAGAGACACAAACAGGTAAGAGACACAAACAGGTGAGAGACACAAACAGGTGAGAGACACAAACAGGTAAGAGACACAAACAGGTAAGAGACACAAACAGGTAAGAGACACAAAGAGACACAAACAGGTAAGAGACACAAAGAGACACAAACAGGTAAGAGACACAAACAGGTAAGAGACACAAAGAGACACAAACAGGTAAGAGACACAAAGAGACACAAACAGGTAAGAGACACAAACAGGTAAGAGACACAAACAGGTAAGAGACACAAACAGGTGAGAGACACAAACAGGTGAGAGACACAAAGAGACACAAACAGGTAAGAGACACAAAGAGACACAAACACAGGTCAGAGACACAAACAGGTAAGAGACACAAACAGGTAAGAGACACAAAGAGACACAAACAGGTAAGAGACACAAAGAGACACAGGTAAGAGACACAAAGAGACACAGGTAAGAGACACAAAGACAGGTAAGAGACACAAAGAGACACAAACACAGGTAAGAGACACAAACAGGTAAGAGACACAAAGAGACACAAACACAGGTAAGAGACACAAACAGGTACGAGACACAAAGAGACACAAACACAGGTAAGAGACACAAAGAGACACAAACAGGTAAGAGACACAAAGAGACACAAACAGGTAAGAGACACCAAGAGACACAAACACAGGTAAGAGACACAAAGAGACACAAACACAGGTAAGAGACACAAACAGGTAAGAGACACACACACAGATAAGAGACACAAAGAGACACAAACACAGGTAAGAGACACAAAGAGACACAAACAGGTAAGAGACACAAAGAGACACAAACACAGGTAAGAGACACAAACAGGTGAGAGACACAAACACAGGTAAGAGACACAAACACAGGTAAGAGACACAAAGAGACACAAACACAGGTAAAAGACACAAACAGGTAAGAGACACAAACACAGGTAAGAGACACAAAGAGACACAAACAGGTAAGAGACACAAAGAGACACAAACACAGGTAAGAGACACAAAGAGACACAAACACAGGTAAGAGACACAAACAGGTGAGAGACACAAAGAGACACAAACACAGGTAAGAGACACAAACAGGTAAGAGACACAAACAGGTGAGAGACACAAAGAGACACAAACACAGGTAAGAGACACAAACAGGTGAGACACAAAGAGACACAAACACAGGAGAGAGACACAAAGAGACACAAACACAGGTGAGAGATACAAAGAGACACAAACACAGGTGAGAGACACAAAGAGACACAAACAGGTAAGAGACACAAAGAGACACAAACACAGGTAAGAGACACAAAGACAGGTAAGAGACACAAACACAGGTAAGAGACACAGACACAGGTCAGAGACACAAACGGGTAAGAGACACAAACAGGTAAGACACACAAAGAGACACAAACAGGTAAGAGACACAAAGAGACACAAACAGGTAAGAGACACAAAGAGACACAAACACAGGTAAGAGACACAAACAGGTAAGAGACACAAAGAGACACAAACACAGGTGAGAGACACAAAGAGACACAAACAGGTAAGAGACACAAACAGGTAAGAGACACAAACAGAGGTAAGAGACACAAAGAGACACAAACAGGTAAGAGACACAAACAGGTAAGAGACACAAAGAGACACAAACAGGTAAGAGACACAAAGAGACACAAAGAGAGGTAAGAGACACAAAGAGACACAAACAGGTAAGAGACACAAACAGGTAAGAGACACAAACAGGTAAGAGACACAAACAGAGGTAAGAGACACAAAGAGACACAAACAGGTAAGAGACACAAAGAGACACAAACAGGTAAGAGACACAAAGAGACACAAACAGGTAAGAGACACAAACACAGGCGAGAGACACAAAGAGACAAACAGGTAAGAGACACAAAGAGACACAGACAGGTAAGAGACACAAACACAGGTGAGAGACACAAAGAGACAAACACAGGTGAGAGACACAAAGAGACACAAACAGGTAAGAGACACAAACAGGTAAGATACACAAAGAGAGGTAAGAGACACAAAGAGACACAAACGGGTAAGAGACACAAACAGGTAAGAGACACAAACAGGTAAGAGACACAAAGAGACACAAACAGGTAAGAGACACAAACACAGGTGATTCATTATAGATTAAATATGATATATATTAAAGAGAGCTGAGACCTCCACAGTTGGTGTTGGTGAGGATTCCTGCTGCCGCGTCGTCGTGGAACTCAAGAGCCAAATAGAAGAGACTGGAGAGAGCGCCTGCAATACACAGAGGGAATATACACTTGTATATGTATATATATATATATACACACAGTGGGGCAAAAAAGTATTCAGTCAGCCACCAATTGTGCAAGTTCTCCCACTTAAAAAGATGAGGCCTGTAATGTTCATCCTAGGTACACTTCAACTATGAGAGACAGAATGGGGGGAAATAATCCAGGAAATCACATTGTCTGATTTTGAAAGAATTTATTTGCAAATGATGGTGGAAAATAAGTATTTGGTCAAAAACAAAAGTTAATCTCAATACTTTGTTATATACCCTTTGTTGGCAATGACAGAGGTCAAACGTTTTCTGTAAGTCTTCACAAGGTTTTCACTGTTGCTGGTATTTTGGCCCATTCCTCCATGCAGATCTCCTCTAGAGCAGTGATGTTTTGGGGCTGTCGCTGGGCAACACGGACTTTCAACTCCCTCCAAAGATTTTCTATGGGGTTGAGATCTGGAGACTGGCTAGGCCACTCCAGGACCTTGAAATGCTTCTTACGAAGCCACTCCTTTGTTGCCCGGGCGGTGTGTTTGGGATCATTGTCATGCTGAAAGACCCAGCCACGTTTCATCTTCAATGCCCTTGCTGATGGAAGGAGGTTGTCACTCAAAATCTCACGATACATGGCCCCATTCATTCTTTCCTTTACACGGATCAGTGGTCCTGGTCCCTTTGCAGAGAAGCAGCCCCAAAGCATGATGTTTCCACCCCCATGTTTCACAGTAGGTATGGTGTTCTTTGGAACTCAGCATTCTTTCTCCTCCAAACACGTCTAGTTGAGTTTTTACCAAAAAGTTCTATTTTGGTTTCATCTGACCATATGACATTCTCCCAATCCTCTTCTGGATCATCTAAATGCTCTCTAGCAAACTTCAGACGGGCCTGGACATGTACTGGCTTACGCAGGGGGACACGTCTGGCACTGCAGGGTTTGAGTCCCTGGCGGCGTAGTGTGTCACTGATGGTAGCCTTTGTTACTTTGGTCCCAGCTCTCTGCAGGTCATTGACTAGGTCCCCCCGTGTGGTTCTGGGATCTTTGCTCACCGTTCTTGTGATCATTTTGACCCCACGGGGTGAGATCTTGCGTGGAGCCCCAGATCGAGGGAGATTATCAGTGGTCTTGTATGTCTTCCATTTTCTAATAATTGCTCCCACAGTTGATTTCTTCACACCAAGCTGCTTACCTATTGCAGATTCAGTCTTCCCAGCCTGGTGCAGGTCTACAATTTAGTTTCTGGTGTCCTTTGACAGCTCTTTTGTCTTGGCCATAGTGGAGTTTGGAGTGTGACTGTTTGAGGTTGTGGACAGGTGTCTTTTATACTGATAACGAGTTCAAACAGGTGCCATTAATACAGTTAACGAGTGGAGGACAGAGGAGGCTCTTAAAGAAGAAGTTACAGGTCTGTGAGAGCCAGAACTCTTGTTTGTTTGTAGGTGACCAAATACTTATTTCACCGAGGAATTTACCAATTCATTCATTAAAAATCCTACAATGTGATTTCCTGCATTCTTTCCCCCATCCTGTCTCTCATAGTTGAAGTGTACCTAGGATGAACATTACAGGCCTCTCATCTTTTTAAGTGGGAGAACTTAAAAAAAAAAAAAAAATATATATATATATATATATATATATATATATGTATATGTATATATATATATATATATATATGTATATATGTATATATATGTATATATATATATATTAATAATAATACTAATAACAGTAATGTACCTTTGGTGTAGCAGGCGAGTCCCAGCTGATGAACAGCGCTCTGATGAACCCGGAGACGCTGATCCGACCCAGCAGGGAACCTGACACACAAATAAATACAATAAATAATGATAATAATAATGATAATAATAATGATAGTAATAATGATAGTATATCCACCTTGCTGCCTTGCTGCTGAACCCCCGGCAGGCGTCCCAGACCTTGAGGCTCTTCAGAGCGCGCTCCGCCTCCCCCCGGACGCTCGCCCCCCCCAGCACCCTGTGGAGCGCCCCGCCGTACAGAGATACCCAGAGGGGAACCCTGGGGTGGGGGTGGGTCAGCTTCACCATCTCCACCGCACCTCGCACCTGGGGGGGGGGGGAGCGTGATGACACTCAAAAATCTGTCTTATATTCGGGTCGATACGGTAAATATTCGTATGAAGGCAGTCTCACCGCCTGCTCCAGAGGGGCGTGTGCTGCCAGCAGGATGAAGGGGAGGATCATGGGTAAACAGCCGATGGCGTCCAGCTGGGCGTCGGGCCGCGCCTCCCTCAGAGCGCGAACGCTACGCCGCTCCGCAAACTCCAACAGCTGGGAGACAACGGGACAAACACAACGAATAATACAATGGGACAAACACAACGAATAATACAACGGGACAAACACAACGAATAATACAACGGGACAGACACAACGAATAATACAACGGGACAAACACAACGAATAATACAACAGGACAGACACAACGAATAATACAACGGGACAGACACAACGAATAATACAACAGGACAGACACAACGAATAATACAACGGGACAAACACAACGAATAATACAACTGGACAGACACAACGAATAATACAACGGGACAGACACAACGAATAATACAACGGGACAGACACAACGAATAATACAACGGGACAGACACAACGAATAATACAACGGGACAGACACAACGAATAGTACAACGGGACAAACACAACGAATAATACAAAGGGACAGACACAACGAATAATACAACGGGACAAACACAACGAATAATACAACGGGACAGACACAACGAATAATACAACGGGACAGACACAACGAATAATACAACGGGACAGACACAACGAATAATACAACGGGACAGACACAACGAATAATACAACGGGACAGACACAACGAATAATACAACGGGACAAACACAACGAATAATACAACGGGACAAACTCAACGAATAATACAACGGGACAGACACAACGAATAATACAACGGGACAGACACAACGAATAATACAACGGGACAGACACAACGAATAATACAACGGGACAGACACAACGAATAATACAACGGGACAGACACAACGAATAATACAACGGGACAAACTCAACGAATAATACAACGATACAACGGGACAGACACAACGAATAATACAACGGGACAAACACAACGAATAATACAACGGGAGAAACACAACGAATAATACAACGGGACAAACACAACGAATAATACAACGGGACAGACACAACGAATAGTACAACGGGACAGACACAACGAATAGTACAACGGGACAGACACAACGAATAATACAACGGGACAGACACAACGAATAGTACAACGGGACAGACACAACGAATAATACAACGGGACAGACACAACGAATAATACAACGGGACAAACACAACGAATAATACAACGGGACAGACACAACGAATAATACAACGGGACAGACACAACGAATAATACAACGGGACAGACACAACGAATAATACAACGGGACAGACACAACGAATAATACAACGGGACAGACACAACGAATAATACAACGGGACAGACACAACGAATAATACAACGGGACAGACACAACGAATAATACAACGGGACAGACACAACGAATAATACAACGGGACAGACACAACGAATAATACAACGGGACAAACACAACGAATAATACAACGGGACAGACACAACGAATAATACAACGGGACAAACACAACTTTAAAAGTAAAATGATAAAAATACGTTGATAAAACAGAGAGACCTGCAGGTGTCCGTGGTGGGTGTGCATGTTTTAGATTTACCTGACTGGTGCGTTACTACAGGTGCGTTAGATCTACCTACAGGTGCGTTACTACAGGTGCGTTACTACAGGTGTGTTAGATCTACCTACAGGTGCGTTACTACAGGTGCGTTACTACAGGTGTGTTAGATCTACCGACAGGTGCGTTACTACAGGTGTGTTAGATCTACCTACAGGTGCGTTACTACAGGTGTGTTAGATCTACCTACAGGTGCGTTACTACAGGTGTGTTAGATCTACCTACAGGTGCGTTACTACAGGTGCGTTAGATCTACCTACAGGTGCGTTAGATCTACCTACAGGTGCGTTAGATCTACCTACAGGTGCGTTACTACAGGTACGTTACTACAGGTGCGTTAGATCTACAGGTGCGTTACAGGTCCGTTAGATCTACCAACAGGTGCGTTACTACAGGTGTGTTAGATCTACAAGTGCGTTACTACAGGTGTGTTAGATCTACAGGTGCGTTACTACAGGTGTGTTAGATCTACCTACAGGTGTGTTAGATCTACCTACAGGTGCGTTACTACAGGTGCGTTAGATCTACCTACAGGTGCGTTACTACAGGTGCGTTACTACAGGTGCGTTAGATCTACCTACAGATGCGATACAGGTGCGTTAGATCTACCTACAGGTGTGTTAGATCTACCTACAGGTGTGTTACAGGTGTGTTAGATCTACCGACAGGTGCGTTAGATCTACCTACAGGTGCATTACAGGTGTGTTAGATCTACCGACAGGTGCGTTACTACAGGTGTGTTAGATCTACCTACAGGTGCGTTACTACAGGTGTGTTAGATCTACCTACAGGTGCGTTACCACAGGTGCGTTAGATCTACCTACAGGTGCGTTACTACAGGTGTGTTAGATCTACCTACAGGTGCGTTACTACAGGTGCGTTAGATCTACAGGTGCTTTAGATCTACAGGTGCGTTACAGGTCCGTTAGATCTACTAACAGGTGCGTTACTACAGGTGTGTTAGATCTACAGGTGCGTTACTACAGGTGTGTTAGATCTACAGGTGCGTTACTACAGGTGTGTTAGATCTACCTACAGGTGCGTTACTACAGGTGCGTTAGATCTACCTACAGGTGCGTTACTACAGGTGCGTTAGATCTACAGGTGCTTTAGATCTACAGGTGCGTTACAGGTCCGTTAGATCTACCAACAGGTGCGTTACTACAGGTGTGTTAGATCTACAGGTGCGTTACTACAGGTGTGTTAGATCTACAGGTGCGTTACAGGTGCGTTAGATCTACCTACAGGTGCGTTACTACAGGTGCGTTAGATCTACCTACAGGTGCGTTACTACAGGTGCGTTAGATCTACCTACAGGTGCGTTAGATCTACATACAGATGCGATACAGGTGCGTTAGATCTACCTACAGGTGCGTTAGATCTACCTACAGATGCGATACAGGTGCGTTAGATCTACCTACAGGTGCGTTAGATCTACCGACAGATGCGATACAGGTGCGTTAGATCTACCTACAGGTGTGTTAGATCTACCTACAGGTGCGTTAGATCTACCTACAGGTGCGTTACAGGTGCGTTAGATCTACCTACAGGTGCGTTACAGGTGTGTTAGATCTACCTACAGGTGCGATACAGGTGCGTTAGATCTACCTACAGGTGTGTTAGATCTACCTACAGGTGCGTTACAGGTGTGTTAGATCTACCTACAGGTGCGTTAGATCTACCTACAGGTGCATTACAGGTGTGTTAGATCTACCTACAGGTGCGTTACAGGTGTGTTAGATCTACCTACAGGTGTGTTAGATCTACCTACAGGTGCGTTACAGGTGTGTTAGATCTACCTACAGGTGCGTTAGATCTACCTACAGGTGCATTACAGGTGTGTTAGATCTACCTACAGGTGCATTACAGGTGCGTTAGATCTACCTACAGGTGCGTTACCACAGGTGCGTTAGATCTACCTACAGGTGCGTTACTACAGGTGCGTTAGATCTACAGGTGCTTTAGATCTACAGGTGCGTTACAGGTCCGTTAGATCTACTAACAGGTGCGTTACTACAGGTGTGTTAGATCTACAGGTGCGTTACTACAGGTGTGTTAGATCTACAGGTGCGTTACTACAGGTGTGTTAGATCTACCTACAGGTGCCTTACTACAGGTGCGTTAGATCTACCTACAGGTGCGTTACTACAGGTGCGTTAGATCTACAGGTGCTTTAGATCTACAGGTGCGTTACAGGTCCGTTAGATCTACCAACAGGTGCGTTACTACAGGTGTGTTAGATCTACAGGTGCGTTACTACAGGTGTGTTAGATCTACAGGTGCGTTACAGGTGCGTTAGATCTACCTACAGGTGCGTTACTACAGGTGCGTTAGATCTACCTACAGGTGCGTTACTACAGGTGCGTTAGATCTACCTACAGGTGCGTTAGATCTACATACAGATGCGATACAGGTGCGTTAGATCGACCTACAGGTGCGTTAGATCTACAGGTGCGTTACAGGTGCGTTAGATCTACCTACAGGTGCGTTACTACAGGTGCGTTAGATCTACCTACAGGTGCGTTACTACAGGTGCGTTAGATCTACATACAGGTGCGTTAGATCGACCTACAGGTGCGTTAGATCTACCTACAGATGCGATACAGGTGCGTTAGATCTACCTACAGGTGTGTTAGATATACCTACAGGTGCGTTAGATCTACCTACAGGTGCGTTACAGGTGCGTTAGATCTACCTACAGGTGCGTTACAGGTGTGTTAGATCTACCTACAGGTGCGATACAGGTGCGTTAGATCTACCTACAGGTGTGTTAGATCTACCTACAGGTGCGTTACAGGTGTGTTAGATCTACCTACAGGTGCGTTAGATCTACCTACAGGTGCATTACAGGTGTGTTAGATCTACCTACAGGTGCGTTACAGGTGTGTTAGATCTACCTACAGGTGTGTTAGATCTACCTACAGGTGCGTTACAGGTGTGTTAGATCTACCTACAGGTGCGTTAGATCTACCTACAGGTGCGTTACAGGTGTGTTAGATCTACCTACAGGTGCGTTAGATCTACCTACAGGTGCATTACAGGTGTGTTAGATCTACCTACAGGTGCGTTAGATCTACCTACAGGTGCATTACAGGTGTGTTAGATCTACCTACAGGTGCATTACAGGTGCGTTAGATCTACCTACAGGTGCGTTACAGGTGCGTTAGATCTACCTACAGGTGCGTTAGATCTACCTACAGGTGCATTACAGGTGTGTTAGATCTACCTACAGGTGCATTACAGGTGCATTAGATCTACCTACAGGTGCGTTACAGGTGTGTTAGATCTACCTACAGGTGCGTTGCAGGTGCGTTAGATCTACCTACAGGTGCGTTAGATCTACCTACAGGTGCGTTGTCTCACCTGTTGTGGCTCAGTGGGCCTTTCGTCCTGCCAGCAGCAGAAGAAGTCCCGGTGGAAGGACTCTGCGTACGAGTCCCGGTGCGATCCCTCTGTCGTCAGGAAGGACACGTAGTCTGAGAGCACGGCAGCACGAGCGTCTGGAGACGAGAGGTCGGAGAACCCTCCTGATACGAGACAGAGGGCGACTCTCAGGGAGCACAGGACGTTCAGAGTGTTGTCCCCCGCACACAGACCTACAACACAGATATATATATATATAAAGTACACAGAGTATATATATACCCTGATGAGAGTGTGTATATAAAGTACACAGAGTATATACCCTGATGAGAGTGTGTATTTAAAGTACACAGAGTATATACCCTGATGAGTGTGTATTTAAAGTACACAGAGTATATACCCTGATGAGAGTGTGTATTTAAAGTACACAGAGTATATACCCTGATGAGAGTGTGTATATAAAGTACACAGAGTATATACCCTGATGAGAGTGTGTATTTAAAGTACACAGAGTATATACCCTGATGAGAGTGTGTATTTAAAGTACACAGAGTATATACCCTGATGATAGTGTGTATTTAAAGTACACAGAGTATATACCCTGATGAGAGTGTGTATTTAAAGTACACAGAGTATATACCCTGATGAGAGTGTGTATTTAAAGTACACAGAGTATATACCCTGATGAGAGTGTGTATTTAAAGTACACAGAGTATATACCCTGATGATAGTGTGTATTTAAAGTACACAGAGTATATACCCTGATGATAGTGTGTATTTAAAGTACACAGAGTATATACCCTGATGAGAGTGTGTATTTAAAGTACACAGAGTATATACCCTGATGAGAGTGTGTATTTAAAGTACACAGAGTATATACCCTGATGATAGTGTGTATTTAAAGTACACAGAGTATATACCCTGATGAGAGTGTGTATTTAAAGTACACAAAGTATATACCCTGATGAGAGTGTGTATTTAAAGTACACAGAGTATATACCCTGATGAGAGTGTGTATTTAAAGTACACAGAGTATATACCCTGATGAGAGTGTGTATTTAAAGTACACAGAGTATATACCCTGATGGTAGTGTGTATTGTCTCCGCTCCTCCACAGCTCCAGCTTGTCTTGGAGGATCAGTCGTCCCACGACGTCTGGACGTCTCGACCCAGAGGACGATCGCCCGCTGCCCGCTGCAGAGAGAGAGTTCAGATCAAATACAGACAATAACAGCTGTTTCACCCTCTGTCTGAAACCAGAGTCTGCTCTGTACCTTACCGGGGTTAGAGAGGCTCAGGAGCGTTAGCCAATAGGAGCGTTAGGAGAGAGTTACCTGTGTTTGATAGGCTCATAATGCTTGTCTCTCTCTGTTTGCCAATAGGATCATTAGGATGTTTACCTGTGTTTGATAGGCTCATAATGCTGTCTCTCTCTGTTAGCCAATAGGATCATTAGGATGTTTACCTGTGTTTGATAGGCTCATAATGCTGTCTCTCTCTGTTAGCCAATAGGATCATTAGGATGTTTACCTGTGTTTGATAGGCTCATAATGCTGTCTCTCTCTGTTAGCCAATAGGATCATTAGGATGTTTACCTGTATTTGATAGGCTCATAATGCTGTCTCTCTGTTAGCCAATAGGATCATTAGGATGTTTACCTGTGTGTGATAGGCTCATAATGCTGTCTCTCTCTGTTAGCCAATAGGATCATTAGGATGTTTACCTGTGTTTGATAGGCTCATAATGCTTGTCTCTCTCTGTTAGCCAATAGGATCATTAGGATGTTTACCTGTGTGTGATAGGCTCATAATGCTGTCTCTCTCTGTTAGCCAATAGGATCATTAGGATGTTTACCTGTGTTTGATAGGCTCATAATGCTGTCTCTCTCTGTTAGCCAATAGGATCATTAGGATGTTTACCTGTGTGTGATAGGCTCATAATGCTGTCTCTCTCTGTTAGCCAATAGGATCATTAGGATGTTTACCTGTGTTTGATAGGCTCATAATGCTGTCTCTGTCTGTTAGCCAATAGGATCATTAGGATGTTTACCTGTGTTTGATAGGCTCATAATGCTGTCTCTGTCTGTTAGCCAATAGGATCATTAGGATGTTTACCTGTGTTTGATAGGCTCATAATGCTGGACGGATGCTTGTCTCTCGGCGCTCTGAACTCTCGGATCCAGCCTCTGAACTCTCTCTGGATGTCGTCCACGTCGTAGAACCAATGAACGGGCATCGAGAGCGAGTCCGCCGCGCACATCCCCCAGAATGCATCAGTGACCGCACGCCGCACCGCAAACATCTCACCTGAGGGGGAGGTAAATGTTAAAGGTCCCATGACATGCTTCTCTGGTTCTGACCCGTCCCCTTGTGTTCTGTAGCTTCTGCATGTGACCGGTCTGCAGAGCCTCAAACCCTCAGAGTGCAGCCTGTAGGGAGAAACACTCTGACTCAGAGAAGACCTGCCTGCCCCTCAACGCCTCGATGGACATCTCTCTTTTCTTCCTGGGTACAATGACGTGACCTGGGTACAGTGACGTGACCTGGTGACGTGACCTGGGTACAATGACGTGACCTGGTGACGTGACCTGGGTACAATGACGTGACCTGGGTACAGTGACGTGACCTGGTGACGTGACCTGGGTACAGTGACGTGACCTGGTGACGTGACCTGGGTACAGTGACGTGACCTGGGTACAGTGACGTGATCTGGGTACAGTGACGTGACCTAGTGACGTGACCTGGTGACGTGACCTAGTGACGTGACCTGGTGACGTGACCTGGGTACAGTGACGTGACCTGGGTACAGTGACGTGATCTGGGTACAGTGACGTGACGTGATCTGGGTACAGTGAGGTGACCTGGGTACAGTCACGTGACCTGGGTACAGTGACGTGACCTAGTGACATGATCTGGGTACAGTGAGGTGACCTGGGTACAGTCACGTGACCTGGGTACAGTGACGTGACCTGGGTACAGTGACGTGACCTGGGTACAGTGACGTGACCTAGTGACGTCACCTGGGTACAGTGACGTGACCTGGGTAGTGACGTGACCTGGGTACAGTGACGTGACTTGGGTACAGTGACGTGACCTAGGTACAGTGAGGTGACCTGGGTACAGTCACGTGACCTGGGTACAGTGACGTGACCTGGGTACAGTGACGTGACCTGGGTACAGTGACGTGACCTAGTGACGTGACCTGGGTACAGTGACGTGACCTGGGTACAGTGACGTGATCTGGGTACAGTGACGTGACGTGATCTGGATACAGTGAGGTGACCTGGGTACAGTGACGTGACCTGGGTACAGTGACGTGACTTGGGTACAGTGACGTGACTTGGGTACAGTGACGTGATCTGGGTACAGTGACGTGACCTGGGTACAGTGAGGTGACCTGGGTACAGTGACGTCACCTGGGTACAGTGACGTGACCTAGTGACGTCACCTGGGTACAGTGACGTGACCCAGTGACGTGACCTGGGTACAGTGACGTGACCTGGGTACAGTGACGTGACGTGATCTGGGTACAGTGACGTGACGTGATCTGGGTACAGTGACGTGGCGTGACCTGCTCCCCCTGGGCGCTATCATTAAGAAATATGGTGTCTCATTTCATTTTTATGCAGATGACTCGCAAATCTACATGCCCCTGAAAATAAATGACCCAAACCCTCAGCAACGCCTGTCTGACTGTCTGCAGGACATCAGAGACTGGATGGCCTTGAACTTTTTAAAATTCAATGAAAAAAAGACAGAGGTTATAATATTTGGACCCAGCGGTGGCCCCAATGCCCCGCCTGTGCTGGATTCTCTTGTCCCATATGTGAAACCCATTGTCACAAACCTGGGTGTACGGATTGATCGTGATTTTAAACTAGACAAACAGATTAACTCTGTGGTAAAATCCAGCTTCTTTCAGCTAAGACTTTTAGCAAAGGTCAAGCCTTTCCTTTCTTTTAATGACTTTGAGAAAGTAATACACTGTTTTATATCCACTAAACTGGATTACTGCAATGCTCTTTATATTGGAGTGACTAAGGCTTCACTGTCACGCCTACAGCTGGTCCAGAATGCTGCTGCACGCCTCCTTACAAGGACAGGCAGGCGTGAACATATTACGCCTGTACTCGCCTCTTTACACTGGCTACCAGTCAGTTTTAGAATACAGTTTAAAATGTTGCTGTTCGCATACAAGGCCCTAAACGCTTTAGCCCCACCGTACCTGGCAGATCTTTTAAAACCATACACACCCACACGGTCACTGAGGTCTGCTGACAGACTCCTTCTGGTAGTCCCAACATCGAGGCTAAAGCAGCGGGGAGATAGAGCCTTTGCTGTTGCAGCTCCAAAGTTATGGAACGAATTACCCCTCCAGGTTAGACTTGCTCCAACTCTGCCTGTTTTTAAATCTCGTTTAAAAACCCACTTATTTTCCCTGGCTTTTACTGTACATACCTGGTGACACTTGTGCTGTTAAATGTAGGTTTTATTTATTTATTTATTACCTTACTAGTGTTTTGTATTGTTTTTACGTCATATTGGTGAGTTTCTCAGTCGGTGGCTTCTGATCTGGTTTCATTGTCTCGTGTATTACATTTGTTTCATGTCCTGTCTGTTTTTATGTATTTATGCTATGTTT
>JAPTMU010000238.1:0-2500 GCA_028583405.1 Pogonophryne albipinna | reverse complement strand
TTCACAGGTATATATATTAAAGTATTTAACCTCTCTCTCTCTCTCTCTCTCTCCCCACAGAGTCTCGTGTCTCTCTCTATATTCACAGGTATATATATTAAAGTATTTAACCTCTCTCTCTCTCCTCTCTCCTCACAGAGTCTCGTGTCTCTCTCTATATTCACAGGTATATATATTAAAGTATTTACCTCTCTCTCTCTCTCCTCACAGAGTCTCGTGTCTCTCTCTATATTCACAGGTATATATATTAAAGTATTTAACCTCTCTCTCTCTCTCTCTCTCTCCCCACAGAGTCTCGTGTCTCTCTCTATATTCACAGGTATATATATTAAAGTATTTAACCTCTCTCTCTCTCTCTCTCTCCTCACAGAGTCTCGTGTCTCTCTCTATATTCACAGGTATATATATTAAAGTATTTAACCTCTCTCTCTCTCTCCCCACAGAGTCTCGTGTCTCTCTCTATATTCACAGGTATATATATTAAAGTATTTAACCTCTCTCTCTCTCTCTCTCTCCCCACAGAGTCTCGTGTCTCTCTCTATATTCACAGGTATATATATTAAAGTATTTAACCTCTCTCTCTCTCTCCTCACAGAGTCTCGTGTCTCTCTCTATATTCACAGGTAATATATAAAAGTATTTAACCCTCTCTCTCTCCTCTCTCTCTCTCTCTCTCTCTCTCCCCACAGAGTCTCGTGTCTCTCTCTATATTCACAGGTATATATATTAAAGTATTTAACCTCTCTCTCTCTCTCTCTCTCCCCACAGAGTCTCGTGTCTCTCTCTATATTCACAGGTATATATATTAAAGTATTTAACCTCTCTCTCTCTCTCCTCACAGAGTCTCGTGTCTCTCTCTATATTCACAGGTATATATATTAAAGTATTTAACCTCTCTCTCTCTCTCTCTCTCTCTCTCTCTCTCTCCCCACAGAGTCTCGTGTCTCTCTCTATATTCACAGGTATATATATTAAAGTATTTAACCTCTCTCTCTCTCTCTCTCTCTCACAGAGTCTCGTGTCTCTCTCTATATTCACAGGATATATATTAAAGTATTTAACCTCTCTCTCTCTCTCCCCACACAGTCTCGTGTCTTCTCTATATTCACAGGTATATATATTAAAGTATTTAACCTCTCTCTCTCTCTCTCTCTCCCACAGAGTCTCGTGTCTCTCTCTAATTCACAGGTAATATATTAAAGTATTTAACCTCCTCTCTCTCTCCCCACACAGTCTCGTGTCTCTCTCTATATTCACAGGTATATATATTAAAGTATTTAACCTCTCTCTGTCTCTCTCTCTCTCTCTCTCTCTCTCTCTCTCTCTCCTCACAGAGTCTCGTGTCTCTCTCTATATTCACAGGTATATATATTAAAGTATTTAACCTCTCTCTCTCTCTCTCTCTCTCTCTCTCTCTCCCCACAGAGTCTCGTGTCTCTCTATATTCACAGGTATATATATTAAAGTATTTAACCTCTCTCTCTCTCTCTCTCTCTCTCCCCACAGAGTCTCGTGTCTCTCTCTATATTCACAGGTATATATATAAAGTATTTAACCTCTCTCTCTCTCTCTCTCTCCTCACAGAGTCTCGTGTCTCTCTCTATATTCACAGGTATATATATTAAAGTATTTAACCTCTCTCTCTCTCTCCTCACAGAGTCTCGTGTCTCTCTCTATATTCACAGGTATATATATTAAAGTATTTAACCTCTCTCTCTTCTCTCTCTCTCCTCACAGAGTCTCGTGTCTCTCTCTATATTCACAGGTATATATATTAAAGTATTTAACCTCTCTCTCTCTCTCTCTCCTCACAGAGTCTCGTGTCTCTCTCTATATTCACAGGTATATATATTAAAGTATTTAACCTCTCTCTCTCTCTCCCCACAGAGTCTCGTGTCTCTCTCTATATTCACAGGTATATATATTAAAGTATTTAACCTCTCTCTCTCTCTCTCCCTCCCACAGAGTCTCGTGTCTCTCTCTATATTCACAGGTATATATATTAAAGTATTTAACCTCTCTCTCTCTCTCCCCACAGAGTCTCGTGTCTCTCTCTATATTCACAGGTATATATATTAAAGTATTTAACCTCTCTCTCTCTCTCTCTCTCCTCACAGAGTCTCGTGTCTCTCTCTATATTCACAGGTATATATATTAAAGTATTTAACCCTCTCTCTCTCTCTCTCTCTCCCCACAGAGTCTCGTGTCTCTCTCTATATTCACAGGTATATATATTAAAGTATTTAACCTCTCTCTCTCTCTCTCTCTCCTCACAGAGTCTCGTGTCTCTCTCTATATTCACAGGTATATATATTAAAGTATTTAACCTCTCTCTCTCTCTCCCCACAGAGTCTCGTGTCTCTCTCTATATTCACAGGTATATATATTAAAGTATTTAACCTCTCTCTCTCTCTCTCTCTCTCCCCACAGAGTCTCGTGTCTCTCTCTATATTCACAGGTATATATATTAAAGTATTTAACTCTCTCTCTCTCTCCCCAC
>JAPTMU010000237.1:319179-351906 GCA_028583405.1 Pogonophryne albipinna | reverse complement strand
CTGGCCCCCTGGAAGGACCAATCAGCTGCTTGTGTCCGATGTCTTCGCACATTTCATCTGAACGTCACGAGAAGCGGGAACGTTCCAATATTGGGAGTACTGCTCCTTTAATGTCAAGCCCCGCCCCCTCTCCCAGCCAATCACAGAGCTTCCTGCTGCAACCCTGCAGTCTGATTGGCTCTCCTGATCAGCTGTGGAAACTAAAGGTCACTCCAGAGCCTGAAGACCAATGAGAGCAGCAGAGGTGTTTTATTTTGAAAATCCCCCCGCATGCACTTCCTGTCCGTCTCTGCCCAGGTGGAAGTGAAATCTGATTCCACTTCCTGTTCCTCAGGAGACGCTCGTTAAGGACCCTTAAATATTGATTACTCTAAGAGTTAACACCCGGTGAAACCAGAGCGTTTCTGTCAGGCAGGAAGCAGATCAAGTTTAATTGAAGAGTAACCGCTTCCTGTTTATATTTTTATATCCGTTTTATAAATCTGACTGAATGTAAAGCAGTGACCAATCACAGCGCAGCGTTTGTACCGCGACTGATTTCAAAATAAAAACTGTTTCCTGTTCAATAAAGAAATAAAACTTTATTCACAAAACACATGAGAAACATTCAACGCAAAGAGATCATTCAGGATGATTATGGGATGTCTAGAACAATAAATCACTTAGTCCCGCCCCTCAGCTGTCAATCACCGCGCCAGGCTTTGCTCTCTTGGCTGCAGGAGGGTCACCTGCACAGGTAAACACAGGTACAGGTAAGTATATATGAACTGATACATCATGATCTGTTGCTAGGAGACCATCTACCTGTGTCTCCAGGTGTCTTTGTGGGCGGGGCCTCCGGGTGCTGCACCGTGTAGATGATCCCGCTCGCAGTCTTCCTGGTTTCTGACACACACAGTATTACTATTTACAGTAGTATGTACAATAGTAATAATAACACTTTCAGGTGCTCAAAGACACAGCGGTGATAAAAAGGAAATAAAATCAAATACAAATATGAAAACAGCAACACAACATTATTCATACATTAAAAGCCAGTCTGAAGAGGTGTGTTCTGGTCAGTGTTTTGAAGGTGGGGGGGTCAGTCTCTGATGTGGGAGTGAGTTCCAGAGGGAGGGGGCCTGGTGGTGCAGCAGGTCAGTGAGGAGGCCTGGAGGTGCAGCAGGTCAGTGAGGGGGTGTGGTGGTGCAGCAGGTCAGTGAGGGGGTGTGGTGGTGCAGCAGGTCAGTGAGTGGGCCTGGTGGTGCAGCAGGTCAGTGAGGGGGTGTGGTGGTGCAGCAGGTCAGTGAGGGGACCTGGTGGTGCAGCAGGTCAGTGAGGGGGTGTGGTGGTGCAGCAGGTCAGTGAGGGGGTGTGGTGGTGCAGCAGGTCAGTGAGTGGGCCTGGTGGTGCAGCAGGTCAGTGAGGGGGCCTGGTGGTGCAGCAGGTCAGTGAGGGGGTGTGGTGGTGCAGCAGGTCAGTGAGGGGGCCTGGTGGTGCAGCAGGTCAGTGAGGGGGTGTGGTGGTGCAGCAGGTCAGTGAGAGGGGCTGGTGGTGCAGCAGGTCAGTGAGGGGGTGTGGTGGTGCAGCAGGTCAGTGAGGGGGCCTGGTGGTGCAGCAGGTCAGTGAGGGGGCGTGGTGGTGCAGCAGGTCAGTGAGGGGGCCTGGTGGTGCAGCAGGTCAGTGAGGGGGCCTGGTGGTGCAGCAGGTCAGTGAGGGGGTGTGGTGGTGCAGCAGGTCAGTGAGGGGGCCTGGTGGTGCAGCAGGTCAGTGAGAGGGGCTGGTGGTGCAGCAGGTCAGTGAGGGGGCCTGGTGGTGCAGCAGGTCAGTGAGGGGGTGTGGTGGTGCAGCAGGTCAGTGAGGGGGTGTGGTGGTGCAGCAGGTCAGTGAGGGGGCCTGGTGGTGCAGCAGGTCAGTGAGGGGGTGTGGTGGTGCAGCAGGTCAGTGAGGGGGCCTGGTGGTGCAGCAGGTCAGTGAGGGAGGAGGGGGTTAGAGTAGCGTTGTTGAGGTTGAAGTTCTGGGTGGTGTTGGTGCGGGATGGGGGTTAGATTATAATGATTTGTCCCTGTTCAGTTGAAGGTAGGTTGTGCATCCATGATTTAATTTCCGAGAGACAGTTGGTGAGTGTGGAGTGATGGTGTTTATGGAGATGTAAATTTGGATGTCAGCAGTAGTAGTATCTGTAGTATGTACAGTAGTAGTATTAGTAGTACTTGTACCTGCGTGCAGCACCACTGATCGGCAGGAGGAGGAAACGGCATCTTTAGAATCTCCGTCTGTCAGACCGAACAACAAACCTCTGAGCAGCACTCAGGAAACACACACAGTTTTTTACACACACACACACAGCAGTTGTTTTGGACCAATAGGAAGGATACAGGTTGGTGATGTCATAGGGCCCTCTGAGCTCCAGAGGCTGAGGAAACATCATTGATTAGTAATTAATAGTTATTGATGATGTAATGATCAGCTGTTCCTGACTGACCGTTTCTGCGGCGCTGCTCAGGATCACGTTCTGAAACACAGAGTGACGGACAGGTGAGTGATGCTGCAGGCCCCGCCCCCTCTGACATCACTATGACATCACAGACCTACCCTCCCCCTGCAGCTCTCCATCAGCGCGGTGCTGTTAGCGATGGTGTAGCGCCGCCTGGTGGAGTCTCTGAGCGCTGCAGCGTACGAGACCTCGAACACAACGCCTCGCTCTGTGGCCTGCACACACACACACACACACACACACACACCCCGTTATAGTATGTTGGAACATTTTTTTAAAGTAATGAATAATAATAACTTTAACTCTCACCCCGTTGACCGGCGCTCTCTTGAAGATAAACGGGAGTTTCTCCGTCACTGAGATACAGATGATGTCCACGTCACAGATCATACAGGCTGCCTACACACACACACACACACAGTAGAGCAAGAGGGCCAAATCCAGCCCTCGACTTCATTTAATGTGACCCACAAGATAATACGTTTATTATACGGTTACATGCCGCTTTACAGAAGCACGCTGCCCATAAACTATATGTCCCACAATGCATCTCATTTTGTGACATGCACACTGAAGAGTCTTGCAATTATTTGCCCCATACTTCTGCTTTCAGACGTAGTTAATAGGGGTGTAACGGTATACGTATTCGTACCGAAATTATTCGGTACGGGCCCTTCGGTTCGGTACACGTGTGTACCGAAGTGTACCGAACGAATATAACGTTAAACGTAAAAAATTGAGAACGTGAACAACTTCTTGGAAGTAATCTCAGGTGCTGCGTCGCAGCATTCAGAGTAATTTGCTCCCATTGGGTTCAACGCGTCATAGAGCGAGCAAGTCATTTCATTGGACGAGCTGGTCAGAGGGATGCGTTCAAATGTAGTCAGTAATTTGAGGAACAGGCGAAATGGCGAACGCAGATAAAGTTGAGCTGGAAAATCCTCCAGCATCATTGAAGTCTCCGGTTTGGGAACATTTTGGTTTCGCAGTTACGAACAAGGATGACGGACAAAGACAGGTGGACCGAACCAAAGCTGTTTGTCGGCATTGTTCAACTAACATTGGTTACGCGGCTGGCAATACATCAAACTTGCACACTCATTTGAAAAGGCATCACCCGAACGTGAATATCACCGGTACCAAAAGACTGAAGTGCAAACCCAACTCCAGCTAGCATTGAAGCCTCCACCACTCGCAGAGAGTTCAGACCGAGCCAAAGCTATTACAAACGCCAAGTATCCTTATGTTGCCATGTTAGCAAAGCGCTACCTGGCTGTATCTGCTCCCTCTGTCCCTAGAGAGGGTGTTCTCCACAGCAGGAGACATTAGTGCCAGCAGATCTGCCCTTTCAGCAAGCAATGTGGACAAGTTCATCTTTCTTTAGAACAACATGAAAATACAATGACAAGCAAGTCCTGATGTCAAGCTGGCTGCTTAGGTACTAGTACAGTTCAAATACAGATCATTTCAGTTCATCGACATGCTGCACGTTAATGTTTATATTATTATATTTTGTATTTATTTGAGTGAATATTCAGTTTAATAATAATTAAAAAAAATATATATTTTATGTTTTGTGATCATTTTTTCTGCAGTACCGAAAACGTACCGAACCGTGACCTAAAAACCGAGGTACGTACCGAACTGAAATGTTTGTGAACCGTTAATTATGAAGTTTTTACCATCAGATGATCCAATGATCCAACTCATGATCGCTGATGCATATTTATCTAGTGTTAAGTTGTCTCACGTGGAACAGCTTCTCTGTGGTCGGCTGAACAGCCAGCAGGTCGAACGCCCGGTACTCTGCCGCCGCCGCTCTCTGAGGGTCACATGCACACAGACTGAGGTCAACAACAACATCCTCACAGTAAATACCATCACATGCACACAGACTGAGGTCAACAACAACATCACAGTAAATACCATCACATGCACACAGACTGAGGTCAACAACAACATCCTCACAGTAAATACCATCACATGCACACAGACTGAGGTCAACAACAACATCACAGTAAATACCATCACATGCACACAGACTGAGGTCAACAACAACATCACAGTAAATACCATCACATGCACACAGACTGAGGTCAACAACAACATCACAGTAAATACCATCACATGCACACAGACTGAGGTCAACAACAACATCCTCACAGTAAATACCATCACATGCACACAGACTGAGGTCAACAACAACATCACAGTAAATACCATCACATGCACACAGACTGAGGTCAACAACAACATCACAGTAAATACCATCACATGCACACAGACTGAGGTCAACAACAACATCACAGTAAATACCATCACATGCACACAGACTGAGGTCAACAACAACATCACAGTAAATACCATCACATGCACACAGACTGAGGTCAACAACAACATCCTCACAGTAAATACCATCACATGCACACAGACTGAGGTCAACAACAACATCACAGTAAATACCATCACATGCACACAGACTGAGGTCAACAACAACATCACAGTAAATACCATCACATGCACACAGACTGAGGTCAACAACAACATCCTCACAGTAAATACCATCACATGCACACAGACTGAGGTCAACAACAACATCACAGTAAATACCATCACATGCACACAGACTGAGGTCAACAACAACATCCTCACAGTAAATACCATCACATGCACACAGACTGAGGTCAACAACAACATCACAGTAAATACCATCACATGCACACAGACTGAGGTCAACAACAACATCACAGTAAATACCATCACATGCACACAGACTGAGGTCAACAACAACATCACAGTAAATACCATCACATGCACACAGACTGAGGTCAACAACAACATCACAGTAAATACCATCACATGCACACAGACTGAGGTCAACAACAACATCACAGTAAATACCATCACATGCACACAGACTGAGGTCAACAACAACATCCTCACAGTAAATACCATCACATGCACACAGACTGAGGTCAACAACAACATCACAGTAAATACCATCACATGCACACAGACTGAGGTCAACAACAACATCACAGTAAATACCATCACATGCACACAGACTGAGGTCAACAACAACATCACAGTAAATACCATCACATGCACACAGACTGAGGTCAACAACAACATCACAGTAAATACCATCACATGCACACAGACTGAGGTCAACAACAACATCCTCACAGTAAATACCATCACATGCACACAGACTGAGGTCAACAACAACATCACAGTAAATACCATCACATGCACACAGACTGAGGTCAACAACAACATCACAGTAAATACCATCACATGCACACAGACTGAGGTCAACAACAACATCCTCACAGTAAATACCATCACATGCACACAGACTGAGGTCAACAACAACATCACAGTAAATACCATCACATGCACACAGACTGAGGTCAACAACAACATCCTCACAGTAAATACCATCACATGCACACAGACTGAGGTCAACAACAACATCACAGTAAATACCATCACATGCACACAGACTGAGGTCAACAACAACATCACAGTAAATACCATCACATGCACACAGACTGAGGTCAACAACAACATCACAGTAAATACCATCACATGCACACAGACTGAGGTCAACAACAACATCACAGTAAATACCATCACATGCACACAGACTGAGGTCAACAACAACATCACAGTAAATACCATCACATGTACACAGACTGAGGTCAACAACAACATCACAGTAAATACCATCACATGCACACAAACTGAGGTCAACAACAACATCACAGTAAATACCATAACATGCACACAGACTGAGGTCAACAACAACAACAACCTCACAGTAAATACCATAACATGCACACAGACTGAGGTCAACAACAACAACCTCACAGTAAATACCATCACATGCACACAGACTGAGGTCAACAACAACATCACAGTAAATACCATCACATGCACACAAACTGAGGTAAACAACAACAACATCACAGTAAATACCATCACATGTACACTAACTGAGGTAAACAACAACAACATCACAGTAAATACCATCACATGTACACAAACTGAGGTCAACAACAACATCACAGTAAATACCATCACATGCACACAAACTGAGGTAAACAACAACATCACAGTAAATACCATCACATGCACACAAACTGAGGTCAACAACAACATCACAGTAAATATCACATGTACACAAACTGAGGTAAACAACAACATCACAGTGAATACCATCACATGCACACAAACTGAGGTCAACAACAACATCACAGTAAATACCATCACATGTACACAAACTGAGGTCAACAACAACATCACAGTAAATACCATCACATGTACACAAACTGAGGTCAACAACAACATCACAGTAAATACCATCACATGTACACAAACTGAGGTCAACAACAACATCACAGTAAATACCATCACATGCACACAGACTGAGGTAAACAACAACAACATCACAGTAAATACCATCACATGCACACACACTGAGGTAAACAACAACAACATCACAGTAAATACCATCACATGCACACACACTGAGGTAAACAACAACAACATCACAGTAAATACCATCACATGCACACACACTGAGGTAAACAACAACAACATCACAGTAAATACCATCACATGTACACAAACTGAGGTCAACAACAACATCACAGTAAATACCATCACATGTACACAAACTGAGGTAAACAACAACAACATCACAGTAAATACCATCACATGTACACAAACTGAGGTCAACAACAACATCACAGTAAATACCATCACATGCACACAAACTGAGGTCAACAACAACATCACAGTAAATACCATCACATGTACACAAACTGAGGTAAACAACAACAACATCACAGTAAATACCATCACATGTACACAAACTGAGGTCAACAACAACATCACAGTAAATACCATCACATGTACACAAACTGAGGTAAACAACAACATCACAGTAAATACCATCACATGCACACAAACTGAGGTCAACAACAACATCACAGTAAATACCATCACATGTACACAAACTGAGGTAAACAACCACAACATCACAGTAAATACCATCACATGTACACAAACTGAGGTCAACAACAACATCACAGTAAATACCATCACATGTACACAAACTGAGGTAAACAACCACAACATCACAGTAAATACCATCACATGTACACAAACTGAGGTCAACAACAACATCACAGTAAATACCATCACATGTACACAAACTGAGGTCAACAACAACATCACAGTAAATACCATCACATGTACACAGACTGAGGTAAACAACCACAACATCACAGTAAATACCATCACATGTACACAAACTGAGGTCAACAACAACATCACAGTAAATACCATCACATGTACACAAACTGAGGTAAACAACCACAACATCACAGTAAATACCATCACATGTACACAAACTGAGGTCAACAACAACATCACAGTAAATACCATCACATGTACACAAACTGAGGTCAACAACAACATCACAGTAAATACCATCACATGTACACAAACAAGAAGAACAGGGATATGTATTAAAACTGAGATTTCAAAATAAAAGCACACTCACAAAGTGACTGGAGTCTGACATCATCACCGTCAGCCTGTTCAGCACTCTGATTGGACGAGAGCGACCCTGATAGTGAGACAGGTGTTACAGAGAGTGAGACAGGTGTTACAGAGAGTGAGACAAGTGTTACAGAGAGTGAGACAAGTGTTACAGAGAGTGAGACAGGTGTTACAGAGAGTGAGACAGGTGTTACAGAGAGTGAGACAGGTGTTACAGAGAGTGAGACAAGTGCTACAGAGAGTGAGACAAGTGTTACAGAGAGTGCGACACATATTACAGAGAGTGAGACAGGTGTTACAGAGAGTGAGACATGTGTTACAGAGAGTGAGACATGTGTTACAGAGAGTGAGATGAGTGTTACAGAGAGTGAGACATATGTTACAGAAAGTGAGACAGGTGTTACAGAGAGTGAGACAAGTGTTTACACAGAGAGTGAGGCAGGTGTTTACACAGAGTGAGGCAGGTGTCAGAGAGTGAGGCAGGTGTTACAGAGAGTGAGACAAGTGTTACAGAGAGTGAGCTAGACAGGTGTTTACACAGAGAGTGAGACAGGTGTTACAGAGAGTGAGACAGGTGTTACAGAGAGTGAGATAGGTGTTACAGAGAGTGAGACAAGTGTTACAGAGAGTGAGGCAAGTGTTACAGAGAGTGAGGCAAGTGTTAGAGAGTGAGGCAGGTGTTTACACAGAGAGTGAGGCAGGTGTTACAGAGAGTGAGACCGGTGTTTACACAGAGTGAGGCAGGTGTTACAGAGAGTGAGACAGGTGTTTACACAGAGAGTGAGGCATGTGTTACAGAGAGTGGGGCAGCTGTCAGAGAGTGAGGCAGGTGTTACAGAGAGTGAGACAGGTGTTTACACAGAGTGAGGCAGGTGTTTACACAGAGAGTGAGGCAGGTGTTTACACAGAGAGTGAGACAGGTGTCACAGAGAGTGAGACCGGTGTTTACACAGAGAGTGAGACAGGTGTTACATAGAGTGAGGCAGGTCTCACAGAGAGTGAGACAGGCGTCACAGAGAGTGAGACAGGTACCTGTACGATGGGCAGCTCTGGGATCAGATCTTTAATCGGCCTCGGGGTGGGAATGTCCTGCAGGAAGTAAACAGAGATTTTCAAAATAAAAGTATGGAAACAAAACTTCACTGTTGGCTAATTTTTCAAAATAAGATTATGTTGTGTTGATATTTGTAAACATTCATCAACAGTAGTGTCCCTGAACGCACCACTCACCTGTTTCTTTTTGGCTGTCGGTTCATACACATAGTTGATGGCAACGGTGGAGTAACCCACTGCGCGCGCGCGCACACACACACACACACACACACAGACACACACACACACACACACACAGAGAGAGACACACACAGAGAGACACACACACACAGGGTTATAATCTCATGATGTAATACATATGGTTCATACATTAACTTTGGGTTTACTGACAGAAACACGTCAGTCTGTAGTTTACAGACTTTTTCTGGGAGCTCTTGAACTGCACTGATGCAACAAGTATAATATTATTTCCAGTAATACAAAAGCTACACCACAGCCACAGAGCACTGTGTTAGCCATAATGCTAGTGTTGTTGTTAGCCTTGATGCTAGTGTTATCAGCCCTGATTCTAGAGGGTATAGCCCTGATGCTAGTGTTAGTAGCCCTGATGCTAGTGTTAGTAGCCCTGATGCTAGTGGTGTTAGTCCTGATGCTAGTGGTGTTAGTCCTGATGCTAGTGGTGTTAGTAGCCCTGATGCTAGTGGTGTTAGTCCTGATGCTAGTGGTGTTAGCCCTGGTGCTAGTGGTGTTAGCCCTGATGCTAGTGTTGTTAGCCCCGATGCTGCAGGTTTATCCCCGGTGAATGCTCTTCGGAACCCCGTTAATGCTCCTCTGTTTCCCGGGGGTACTCACGGTGAGCCGCGGTCTCCACCAGGTTCTGCAGCCGGCTGCTGTCCGGACTGTAGACCAGGTTCAGATCCATAAACACAGACATGATGCTGCTGTTAGCCTGCTACCAGACACACGTGTGGAGCTGCACTGCCTTCTGGGAACTGGAGTCCTTCAGAGCGAACCACGGTGTAAACAAACAGTATTTAGATGTATGTTCAGACTGTCTCCGAAAGGATGCGGTAAAGAGTCTGCTGCTGAAACAGAAGAGAAGAAGAAGAAGAAAGGTCAGAGGTAAGAGAAGCCGATTTCAGACTTCACTGTTGTTATTAAATAATAATAAAGATATAACACGCACAGGTCATATTAAACACACGCAGCTCTTCAGAGATCTGTGTGTTGTTAAAGATCATTGCCCTCAGGTTGCTTCACACTTTGATGTTCCCTAGTTTTCAGAGAGTTATATATAATGTAATGTGGATGATGCAGGTGACTGTACATCTGATCCATCACACAACGAGGATCATGTCAAACGTTATTGAACATCTGAAACACAGTCGGCCTAACTCAGCTCTGTCTCTGTGATATCAACTGAGTTTCAGTTGAATAAAAACTGCGGTCAAGCCAGCCTCCACTCGGGGAAACCTAGGCCCTTTCTCATTTCTCTAACTCCCCTCCTCGACTCCTATCCTCGATACTTAGTCCCGCCCACAGGAGATGTGAGCCGAGGAGGGGAACCGAGGAGAGAGGAGGGGAACCGAGGAGAGAGGAGGGGAACCGAGGAGAGAGGAGGGGAAGCAGCAGGCGGTTAGAGAAATGAGAACTCCTCTCCTCTGAGCGGTCATTTTAAAGAGACGTCCATTAATGATGACGGGAGGCACAGCAGCCCTCTGTCTGATGGACAGATGAGTTCATGACCACTTTGATTCATTCACAGTGTGGAATAATGAGACAATAACAGGCTACAGATGCGGACACACACACACACATATATGTATATATTTATATACATATATATACAATTTCAGAATCAAACAGAGCACTCTCATATTAACGTAACACTATCAGAGACTGGATATATCCCCCCCCCCCTCTCTGGTCGCTACAATGAGGAAAATAAATTACTGGCCAAAAGTTTTATTTACAAGTATTACAAGTAAGCAGAGGACACCAAACCAACTGAGACCTGTCTGTCCGCTGCATCTACGCACACACTGTACCACACACACACCTACACACTGTACCACACACACACACACCTACAGCTAACAGCCTAACAGCCATTGTGTATTTTATTTTGTGAAGCACTAAATGGTTTTAGAAACATCTGGACTCTTTGTTTGTAGATATCTACTAAACTACAGCAGAGAGAGTAGGCCTGTTCTACTGAGTGATATATATTATACACACTGCTCTGCTTTCTGCACGGACCTCACAGCTGTTGTCTCTGGAAACATCGCGTCGCGATGAGAGCAGTTAATAAAATAATATCCAGGGGATGCATGCAGAGCTGTCATTGGCTGAGATCAGTCCGGCCGTGCGTCACGACTCTTTGAAACATCTCTGTTGCCGGAAATGCATCCACGAAGGAGCCGTGGAGGACCCATCAGTGTATCCTCGGTTAGAGCTCCTCCAGAGAGCCTCCTCTCTCCTCTCTCCTCGGTTAGAGCTCCTCCAGAGAGCCTCCTCGACGCTCGATGCTCGGTCCTCGAAGTGCATTTAGAGAAATTAGATGTCCTTCAACATGGCGCGCTGAAATTCATTTCCGGGTCACTACCGGAGGACCGAGGAGTCGAGGAGTCGAGGAGGGGGATTTGATGAAATGAGAAAGGGCCCTAGTCAAGCCAGCCCGCACGTGATATTGCTGTGCGCGAATATCCTATGCATTACAGTCCTGGAAACACTGCCTTCAAAATAAAAGCACTTACTCGGTCAATATACACCAAAATAACATACCAAACATATTCAATTAAGAAATATGTACTATATAATGTGATCAATAATTATTTAAAACAAACTACGTATAACTACCATATTATAAATGAGTGAATGTAAAACTTAAGGAGTTTCAAAATAAAAGACCTTTGAAATATCTATTGTATGAGCTATCATCCCTCTGTTTTTAGATCAGAATAATACAAAAACTGTCCAGTATCAAAGACTCATTTCACTTCAGGCTGGTAGCAGGACACCCCATGATGTCACTAGGTATCACCATTGGGCATTTGTAAGATAGGACACAAACACAGTATCAAAACAAGGGAGGCAGATATTGAGGACAAAAAAATGCGCGATTATATTTCTTATAGTTTACTTACGGTATTTGCTAAAGTCTATATTCTGATGTATTAGTTTTGAATATTATTATTTTGTAATCGATAAAAAGGTTTTCAATGTGTACAATTTATTTAAATATTATGTCTAGAATATAACACAAATCAAATAAAGGAACAAACCAGGAAGGCACGAGAAACAGGAATCCACAATAACAACACGAGGGAACACGCAGGGCGAGACATAGGACGACGAACTGAGAGACGCTGGGGCAGACCGGCTCTGAGAGGACGACATTCATCACGAGGACAAGAAACAGCTGGGAGGCTAGGAAACACACATGGGCACCAGGTAAACACAATCAGGTCCTTTACTTGAGGGAAACACACAAGGGCACCAGGTAAACACAATCAGGTCCTTTACTTGAGGGAAACACACATGGGCACCAGGTAAACACAATCAGGTCCTTTACTTGAGGGAAACACACATGGGCACCAGGTAAACACAATCAGGTCCTTTACTTGAGGGAAACACACATGGGCACCAGGTAAACACAATCAGGTCCTTTACTTGAGGGAAACACACATGGGCACCAGGTAAACACAATCAGGTCCTTTACTTGAGGGAAACACACATGGGCACCAGGTAAACACAATCAGGTCCTTTACTTGAGGGAAACACACAAGGGCACCAGGTAAACACAATCAGGTCCTTTACTTGAGGGAAACACACATGGGCACCAGGTAAACACATTCAGGTCCTTTACTTGAGGGAAACACACAAGGGCACCAGGTAAACACAATCAGGTCCTTTACTTGAGGGAAACACACATGGGCACCAGGTAAACACAATCAGGTTCTTTACTTGAGGGAAACACACATGGGCACCAGGTAAACACAATCAGGTCCTTTACTCGAGGGAAACACACATGGGCACCAGGTAAACACAGTCAGGTCCTTTACTCGAGGGAAACACACATGGGCACCAGGTAAACACAATCAGGTTCTTTACTTGAGGGAAACACACAAGGGCACCAGGTAAACACAATCAGGTCCTTTACTTGAGGGAAACACACAAGGGCACCAGGTAAACACAATCAGGTCCTTTACTTGAGGGAAACACACATGGGCACCAGGTAAACACAATCAGGTCCTTTACTCGAGGGAAACACACATGGGCACCAGGTAAACACAGTCAGGTCCTTTACTCGAGGGAAACACACATGGGCACCAGGTAAACACAATCAGGTCCTTTACGTGAGGGAAACACACATGGGCACCAGGTAAACACAATCAGGTCCTTTACTTGAGGGAAACACACATGGGCACCAGGTAAACACAGTCAGGTCCTTTACTTGAGGGAAACACACAAGGGCACCAGGTAAACACAATCAGGTCCTTTACTTGAGGGAAACACACAAGGGCACCAGGTAAACACAATCAGGTTCTTTACTTGAGGGAAACACACATGGGCACCAGGTAAACACAATCAGGTCCTTTACTCGAGGGAAACACACATGGGCACCAGGTAAACACAATCAGGTCCTTTACGTGAGGGAAACACATGGTCACCAGGTAAACACAATCAGGTCCTTTACTTGAGGGAAACACACATGGGCACCAGGTAAACACAATCAGGTCCTTTACTCGAGGGAAACACACATGGGCACCAGGTAAACACAATCAGGTCCTTTACTTGAGGGAAACACACATGGGCACCAGGTAAACACAATCAGGTCCTTTACTCGAGGGAAACACACATGGGCACCAGGTAAACACAATCAGGTCCTTTACTCGAGGGAAACACACAAGGGCACCAGGTAAACACAATCAGGTCCTTTACTCGAGGGAAACACACATGGGCACCAGGTAAACACAGTCAGGTCCTTTACGTGAGGGAAACACACAAGGGCACCAGGTAAACACAATCAGGTCCTTTACTCGAGGGAAACACACATGGGCACCAGGTAAACACAATCAGGTTCTTTACTTGAGGGAAACACACATGGGCACCAGGTAAACACAATCAGGTCCTTTACGTGAGGGAAACACACATGGGCACCAGGTAAACACAATCAGGTCCTTTACTTGAGGGAAACACACATGGGCACCAGGTAAACACAGTCAGGTCCTTTACTCGAGGGAAACACACATGGGCACCAGGTAAACACAATCAGGTCCTTTACTCGAGGGAAACACACATGGGCACCAGGTAAACACAATCAGGTCCTTTACTTGAGGGAAACACACATGGGCACCAGGTAAACACAATCAGGTCCTTTACTTGAGGGAAACACACATGGGCACCAGGTAAACACAATCAGGTCCTTTACTCGAGGGAAACACACATGGGCACCAGGTAAACACAATCAGGTCCTTTACTCGAGGGAAACACACATGGGCACCAGGTAAACACAATCAGGTCCTTTACTCGAGGGAAACACACATGGGCACCAGGTAAACACAATCAGGTCCTTTACTCGAGGGAAACACACAAGGGCACCAGGTAAACACAATCAGGTCCTTTACTCGAGGGAAACACACATGGGCACCAGGTAAACACAATCAGGTCCTTTACTCGAGGGAAACACACATGGGCACCAGGTAAACACAATCAGGTCCTTTACTCGAGGGAAACACACATGGGCACCAGGTAAACACAATCAGGTTCTTTACTTGAGGGAAACACACATGGGCACCAGGTAAACACAATCAGGTCCTTTACTCGAGGGAAACACACATGGGCACCAGGTAAACACAGTCAGGTCCTTTACTCGAGGGAAACACACATGGGCACCAGGTAAACACAATCAGGTCCTTTACGTGAGGGAAACACACATGGGCACCAGGTAAACACAATCAGGTCCTTTACTTGAGGGAAACACACATGGGCACCAGGTAAACACAGTCAGGTCCTTTACTTGAGGGAAACACACAAGGGCACCAGGTAAACACAATCAGGTCCTTTACTTGAGGGAAACACACAAGGGCACCAGGTAAACACAATCAGGTTCTTTACTTGAGGGAAACACACATGGGCACCAGGTAAACACAATCAGGTCCTTTACTCGAGGGAAACACACATGGGCACCAGGTAAACACAATCAGGTCCTTTACGTGAGGGAAACACATGGGCACCAGGTAAACACAATCAGGTCCTTTACTTGAGGGAAACACACATGGGCACCAGGTAAACACAATCAGGTCCTTTACTCGAGGGAAACACACATGGGCACCAGGTAAACACAATCAGGTCCTTTACTTGAGGGAAACACACATGGGCACCAGGTAAACACAATCAGGTCCTTTACTCGAGGGAAACACACATGGGCACCAGGTAAACACAATCAGGTCCTTTACTCGAGGGAAACACACAAGGGCACCAGGTAAACACAATCAGGTCCTTTACTCGAGGGAAACACACAAGGGCACCAGGTAAACACAATCAGGTCCTTTACTCGAGGGAAACACACATGGGCACCAGGTAAACACAATCAGGTTCTTTACTTGAGGGAAACACACATGGGCACCAGGTAAACACAATCAGGTCCTTTACGTGAGGGAAACACACATGGGCACCAGGTAAACACAATCAGGTCCTTTACTTGAGGGAAACACACATGGGCACCAGGTAAACACAGTCAGGTCCTTTACTCGAGGGAAACACACATGGGCACCAGGTAAACACAATCAGGTCCTTTACTCGAGGGAAACACACATGGGCACCAGGTAAACACAATCAGGTCCTTTACTTGAGGGAAACACACATGGGCACCAGGTAAACACAATCAGGTCCTTTACTTGAGGGAAACACACATGGGCACCAGGTAAACACAATCAGGTCCTTTACTCGAGGGAAACACACATGGGCACCAGGTAAACACAATCAGGTCCTTTACTCGAGGGAAACACACATGGGCACCAGGTAAACACAATCAGGTCCTTTACTCGAGGGAAACACACATGGGCACCAGGTAAACACAATCAGGTCCTTTACTTGAGGGAAACACACAAGGGCACCAGGTAAACACAATCAGGTCCTTTACTCGAGGGAAACACACATGGGCACCAGGTAAACACAATCAGGTCCTTTACTCGAGGGAAACACACATGGGCACCAGGTAAACACAATCAGGTCCTTTACTCGAGGGAAACACACATGGGCACCAGGTAAACACAATCAGGTCCTTTACTTGAGGGAAACACACAAGGGCACAAGGTAAACACAATTAGGTCCTTTACTCGAGGGAAACACAAAAACACGATGTAAAAACAGACATCAGGAAACTGTTTTAAAATATATACGTTTTATATACATTTTAAATACAACACGATTACGCTGACACCCAATGCGATCAGTAAGAAACAGAACATGTTTCTGTTGATGTAGAGTATATTATTAATAATAAGGAGTTACAGTTTCATAAGATTGAGTTTAAGAAAATGGATATAAAATACAGTTATCAAGAACATTGATATCACATATGATAAGAACGGGTTAAAAGACATACAAATATACATAACATTTGCATAGAATAGACATTGAGCAAAAAATAGATTCAAAATTCAGGATAATAAAAGAAAAAGAAGTAGCTATCGAAAAGGCACAAATAGGCAACGATGAAGGTTTAACAATTCATTAGATGTAGACCGTTGAGCTTCAGTGGGTATCAAAGAAACACATCAGGACATAAGGCTTAGGGACAACAGTCTATGCTTCCATTATTATTACTTGTATGTTAGTTTCAGCTCATTGAAGAAAGTGCATTCTAGGAACTACGGGACTTTTTCAAGAATTCAAAGGCTTTATTTTCATGTGTACAAAATTACACAAAGAAAAACATTTCTAAAGCAATAACCCTCAAAAACTCTCCATCCCTGGCAGAGCAGATAACTCCCAGCACCATACGTAGTTTGATCCGTCTGCTACATCGTACTTGCATCGTGCATCGTACATCGTGCATCGTACATCGTGCATCGTGCATCGTACATCGTGCATCGTACATCGTGCATCGTGCATCGTACATCGTGCATCTCGACATCATGGGGTGTCCTGCTACCAGCCTGAAGTGAAATGAGTCTTTGATACTGGACAGTTTTTGTATTATTCTGATCTAAAAACAGAGGGATGATAGCTCATACAATAGATATTTCAAAGGTCTTTTATTTTGAAACTCCTTAAGTTTTACATTCACTCATTTATAATATGGTAGTTATACGTAGTTTGTTTTAAATAATTATTGATCACATTATATAGTACATATTTCTTAATTGAATATGTTTGGTATGTTATTTTGGTGTATATTGACCGAGTAAGTGCTTTTATTTTGAAGGCAGTGTTTCCAGGACCGTAATGCATAGGATATTCGCGCACAGCAATATCACGTGCGGGCTGGCTTGACTAGGTTTCCCCGAGTGGAGGCTGGCTTGACCGCAGTGAATAAAAGCAGAGTGACCTGGATCTTATCATCCAACTTGTTGTTTCCAGTCTTTGTGCTAAGCTAGGCTATCATTTCCCCCTGTTTCCAGTCTTTGTGCTAAGCTAGGCTATCATTTCCACCTGTTTCCAGTCTTTGTACTAAGCTAAGCTATCATTTCCCCCTGTTTCCAGTCTTTGTGCTAAGCTAGGCTATCATTTCCCCCTGTTTCCAGTCTTTGTACTAAGCTAAGCTATCATTCCCCCCTGTTTCCAGTCTTTGTACTAAGCTAAGCTATCATTTCCCCCTGTTTCCAGTCTTTGTACTAAGCTAAGCTATCATTTCCCCCTGTTTCCAGTCTTTGTACTAAGCTAAGCTATCATTTCCCCCTGCTTCCACTCTTTGTGCTAAGCTAGGCTATCATTTCCCCCTGCTTCCACTCTTTGTGCTAAGCTAGGCTAACATGTACCCCCTAAGCTAGGCTAACATCTTCCCTTTTGCATCCAGTCTTTGTGCTAAGCTAGGCTATCATTTTACTTTGCTAACAAATTTCCCCTTGACTTCTACCCGCTAAGCTAAGCTAAAATGTTCCAATTGCTTCCATTGTTTTTGCTAAGCTATCACATTCCCTTCCTTCCTTGCTTCATGCTAAGCTAGGCTAACAGAGTGACGGCCATGTTGAGAGTTCTTCAGATCGTCCGTCTGTCGAGTCGCTGCAGCTCCAGCTTCGTCTCCAGGATGAGGTTCAGTATCTGAGAGATGCTACATGTTAGCATTGTTAGCATCGCGGTGCGTTCAGTTGTTAGTCCCTGACTTCCTGTCCGGTCCTGGTGATGAACTTCCTGTTTCCTGTTCTCAGGTTCCTGAACGGTCTGAAGCAGAACGATGATGTTTGTTCTGCAGCACTGCAGGACGCTCACATGTTCCTGTTCCACCGCCTGAGCCCTCTGCTGCAGAGGAACCATCAGGGAACCTTCAGAACCGCAGAACTCAGAACCTCAGGTACAGAACCTTCAGAACCGCAGAACCTCCAGGTACAGAACTACAGGTACAGAACCTTAAGTAGAGAACAACAGATACAGAACCGCAGATAAACAACCATTGGTATGGAACTGCAGGTACCACAGACAGGTTCTGAGGAACACGTTCTCTTTGTTCTGCAGACGTGCAGTCTCTCCTGGAGAACCTCGGGTCGGACAGAACCCTGCTGCAGGAGGCGGTTCTGATTGGCTGCACAGAACAGAACCAGGCCCAGTTCTGTCTGGACATCGGTAGGAACCCTCTGATCTCTGTTGATTTTAGTGAGTCCCTGGTTCTGGTTCTGTAGGAGGTCTGGATCAGACGGCAGCAGAGGAACTGTGCGGGGGAACCTTTGTGGATCTGAGGAAGTCCTTCTTCCTTCTGAGCGGAGCAGAGGCGCCTCTGGTGGCCAAGGTTTGTAACTGCACCTGAACCTCCTCCTGTATAACCCTCCTGTTGATGTAAGGGTCCTGACCCGGTTCTGTGCTCAGGCTCAGGCTCTGCTGCGCTGGCATCAAACCAGCGGGTTCTGCAGCGCCACGGGTCAGCCAACACACCGGAACCAGGCAGGAAGTCAGAGAACCTGCAGCAGCTCCGGCATCATCTACTACCCCAAGGTACCGCTTAACAGAACCAAAAGAGCTTTAAAGTTTAAACCCAACCGGTCCAGAGAGGGTTCTGACGGGGTTCCGACCCCTGTGTTCTGCAGATGTCTCCAGTGGTGATCGTCCTGGTGTCTGACGGGGAACGCTGTCTGTTGGGCCGACAGGCAACCTTCCCTCGGGGCCTGTACAGCGCTCTGGCCGGGTTCTGTGACATGGGTCAGTTCCACCTGTTCTACCTGTTCCACCTGTTATTCAGTTCTACCTGTTCCACCTGTTCTACCTGTTATTCAGTTCTACCTGTTCCACCTGTTATTCAGTTCTACCTGTTCCACCTGTTCTACCTGTTATTCAGTTCTACCTGTTCCACCTGTTATTCAGTTCTACCTGTTCCACCTGTTCTACCTGTTATTCAGTTCTACCTGTTCCACCTGTTATTCAGTTCTACCTGTTCCACCTGTTCTACCTGTTATTCAGTTCTACCTGTTCCACCTGTTATTCAGTTCTACCTGTTCCACCTGTTCTACCTGTTATTCAGTTCTACCTGTTCCACCTGTTATTCAGTTCTACCTGTTCCACCTGTTCCACCTGTTATTCAGTTCTACCTGTTCCACCTGTTCTACCTGTTATTCAGTTCTACCTGTTCCACCTGTTATTCAGTTCTACCTGTTCCACCTGTTCTACCTGTTATTCAGTTCTACCTGTTCCACCTGTTATTCAGTTCTACCTGTTCCACCTGTTCTACCTGTTATTCAGTTCTACCTGTTCCACCTGTTATTCAGTTCTACCTGTTCCACCTGTTCCACCTGTTATTCAGTTCTACCTGTTCCACCTGTTCTACCTGTTATTCAGTTCTACCTGTTCCACCTGTTATTCAGTTCTACCTGTTCCACCTGTTCTACCTGTTATTCAGTTCTACCTGTTCCACCTGTTATTCAGTTCTACCTGTTCCACCTGTTATTCAGTTCTACCTGTTCCACCTGTTCTACCTGTTATTCAGTTCTACCTGTTCCACCTGTTATTCAGTTCTACCTGTTCTACCTGTTATTCAGTTCTACCTGTTCTACCTGTTATTCAGTTCTACCTGTTCCATCTGTTATTCAGTTCTACCTGTTCTACCTGTTATTCAGTTCTACCTGTTCTACCTGTTATTCAGTTCTACCTGTTCTACCTGTTATTCAGTTCTACCTGTTCCATCTGTTATTCAGTTCTACCTGTTCTACCTGTTATTCAGTTCTACCTGTTCTACCTGTTATTCAGTTCTACCTGTTCCACCTGTTATTCAGTTCTACCTGTTCTACCTGTTCCACCTGTTATTCAGTTCTACCTGTTCTACCTGTTCCACCTGTTCTACCTGTTCCACCTGTTATTCAGTTCTACCTGTTCCACCTGTTCCACCTGTTCTACCTGTTCCACCTGTTATTCAGTTCTACCTGTTATTCTGTTCTACCTGTTCTACCTGTTATTCAGTTCTACCTGTTCTACCTGTTATTCAGTTATACCTGTTCCACCTGTTATTCAGTTCTACCTGTTATTCAGTTCTACCTGTTCCACCTGTTATTCAGTTCTACCTGTTCTACCTGTTCCACCTGTTATTCAGTTCTACCTGTTCCACCTGTTCTACCTGTTATTCAGTTCTACCTGTTCCACCTGTTATTCAGTTCTACCTGTTCCACCTGTTCTACCTGTTATTCAGTTCTACCTGTTCCACCTGTTATTCAGTTCTACCTGTTCCACCTGTTCCACCTGTTATTCAGTTCTACCTGTTCCACCTGTTCTACCTGTTATTCAGTTCTACCTGTTCCACCTGTTATTCAGTTCTACCTGTTCCACCTGTTCTACCTGTTATTCAGTTCTACCTGTTCCACCTGTTATTCAGTTCTACCTGTTCCACCTGTTATTCAGTTCTACCTGTTCCACCTGTTCTACCTGTTATTCAGTTCTACCTGTTCCACCTGTTATTCAGTTCTACCTGTTCTACCTGTTATTCAGTTCTACCTGTTCCATCTGTTATTCAGTTCTACCTGTTCTACCTGTTATTCAGTTATACCTGTTCTACCTGTTATTCAGTTCTACCTGTTCCACCTGTTATTCAGTTCTACCTGTTATTCAGTTCTACCTGTTCCACCTGTTATTCAGTTCTACCTGTTCTACCTGTTCCACCTGTTATTCAGTTCTACCTGTTCCACCTGTTCCACCTGTTATTCAGTTCTACCTGTTCCACCTGTTCCACCTGTTCTACCTGTTCCACCTGTTATTCAGTTCTACCTGTTATTCTGTTCTACCTGTTCTACCTGTTATTCAGTTCTACCTGTTCTACCTGTTATTCAGTTCTACCTGTTCCACCTGTTATTCAGTTCTACCTGTTATTCAGTTCTACCTGTTCCACCTGTTATTCAGTTCTACCTGTTCTACCTGTTCCACCTGTTATTCAGTTCTACCTGTTCCACCTGTTCCACCTGTTCTACCTGTTATTCAGTTCTACCTGTTCCACCTGTTCTACCTGTTCTCCCTGTTATTCAGTTCTACCTGTTCCACCTGTTCTACCTGTTCTACAGTTCTACCTGTGTACAGTTTCAGGGGTTGAAAGGAGTCATGAAGCCTTTACATGTTGACTAAATTCTGGCAGAGTTCTAAGTGGTTTGAATCCTACTTAAAGGACAGAAACACTTTGTTTCTATAGGTAAATACACATATGAGTGGACAGATGACATGTGGGGTTCCTCAAGGCTCCATCCTGGGGCCTCTTCTCTTTAACATCTACATACTGGCTCAGATAATGAAAAACTACAAAATAAGTTACCATAGCTATGCGGATGACGCACATTTACGTAACCACTTCACCAGGAGACTATGCTCCAATTCAGACACTGAGTAAGTGCATTGAACAAATCAATGACTGGATGTGTCAGAACTTTCTTCAACTAAACAAAGATAAAACTGAGGTAATGGTTTTTGGAGCCAAGGCAGAACGTATTAGTATTAAAAGTTAGCGCTGAGCTTCAGTCTGCAATGTTCAAAACATCAGCAAAACTCTAGATGTAGTCATGGCCTCCTTGTACACCTGTTTGACTCTACCTGTGTGTGTGCAGGTGAGACTCTGGAGGAGACCCTCAGCAGGGAGGTGGCGGAGGAGGTGGGTCTGGAGGTCCAGAGTTTCTCCTTCAGCTCCTCTCAGCACTGGCCGTTTCCTCAGAGCTCCTTCATGATGGCCTGCCACGCCTCCGTTAGCCCCGCCCACTCTCAGGTGAACTTATTTTAGCCCCGCCCATTTAAGCGTCTTTGAGTTTCCAGAAAAGCGCTATATAAGTCCCATGTATTATTATTATTATCAGGTGAGCTTCTTTTAGCCCCGCCCACTCTCAGGTGAGCTTCTTTTAGCCCCGCCCACTCTCAGGTGAGTCTGTAAACCCCACCCACTAATTTCTAATCCCCAATGTAATAATCATGAAATCCTGATGAGTTGTTAGTCACGAGTTGATAATAATAATAATATGTATCCATAAAGGACTTACACTGAACAAAAATATAAACGCAACACTTTTGTTTTTGCTCCCATTTCCCATGAGATGAACTCAAAGATCTAAAACATTTTCTATAAACACAAAATAACCATTTCTCTCAAATATTGTTCACAAATCTGAAAGAATGTGTGATAGTGAGCACTTCTCCTTTGCCGAGATAATCCATCCCACCTCACAGGTGTGGCATATCAAGATGCTGATTAGACAGCATGATTATTGCACAGGTGTGCCTTAGGCTGGCCACAATAAAAGGCCACTCTGAAACGTGCAGTTTTGCTTTATTGGGGGGTCTGGGGGGGTCCGGAAACCAGGCAGTATCTGGTGTGAGGGGTAGGGGTTAGGGGTTAGGGGTAGGGGTTAGGGTTAGGGGTAGGGGTAGGGTTAGGGGTAGGGGTAGGGTTAGGGTAATGTTGTGAATCGAGTGGCCTGTGTTCGTCGTCCATTACATACGCCTGCCCATACCATAACCCCACCACCACCATGGGCCACTCGATTCACAACATTACCCTACCCCTAACCCTAACCCCTAACCCTAACCCTAACCCTACCCCTACCCCTCACACCAGACACTGCCTGGTTTTCGGACCCCCCCAGACCCCCCCAATAAAGCAAAACTGCACGTTTCAGAGTGGCCTTTTATTGTGGCCAGCCTAAGGCACACCTGTGCAATAATCATGCTGTCTAATCAGCATCTTGATATGCCACACCTGTGAGGTGGGATGGATTATCTCGGCAAAGGAGAAGTGCTCACTATCACACATTCTTTCAGATTTGTGAACAATATTTGAGAGAAATGGTTATTTTATGTTTATAGAAAATGTTTTAGATCTTTGAGTTCATCTCATGAGAAATGGGAGCAAAAACAAAAGTGTTGCGTTTATATTTTTGTTCAGTGTAAATTAAAGGCAATGTTGAAACTCTTTAGATTAATCATTACATTGCATTTAGCTGACGCTTTTATCCAGAGCGACTTACAATAAGTGCGTTCGACCAACAAAATACAAACTTGAGGAAAACAGAATCATAAAGTACATCAGGTTTCATAGAGCCAAACATTTCAAGTGCTACTCAACTGGCTTTAGGTAAGCCAGTCCTTTATTAGTATATAAGTGCTTTGTTAATAGTTCTATTGCTCGAAGTGGAGTCGAAAGAGATGAGTTTTCAGTCTGGAAGGTGTGTAAGCTTTCTGCTGTCCTGATGTCAATGGGAGCTCATTCCACCATCTTGGAGCCAGGATAGCAAACCCACGTGTTTCTGCTGATTAAAATGTTTTCCTCGTGTTGGGAAAACACTGAGTGTCCTTCTCCAACCTGAGAGCAGCATGCTAACAGAGGTATCCCAACTGCAGCTGTGAACATGACAGGATGTGTGATTACCTAGAAGAGCATCAGGACTGTTTGAGGCAGATGATAGCTATGTGATTAACATGATGATTCAGCCTCTATGGAGAGAGACATCAAGCATGCTCATTTCTGACGTGGAGCTAATCTGAAGTAAACATTGAATACTGCTTTCTATTCCTCCATCTTGTGACTGTGTGACTCCCTCTCTTGGATATCAGCATGTGAAGGACACTGTTCAGGAACTAGTCTCTGTATGTGATGACTCCTTCTGGAGAGGATCACAGATACATGGATCCTGAGGATCACAGATACATGGATCCTGAGGATCACAGATACATGGATCCTGAGGATCACAGATACATGGATCCTGAGGCTGAAGCTCAAGCCGGGGACCAGGGAGAGTTTTCTAACACATTGTTTCCCCAGCTGTGTGTGGATCACTCTGAGCTGGAGGACGCTCGCTGGTTCTCCCAGCAGGAGGTCCTCTCCGCCCTGCAGACGCCCCCCCACAGAGGAGGAAGAGCCCCCCCCTCCCCCTGGCTCCCCCCAAAACACGCCGTAGCTCATCGACTCATCACAGAGTGGATCCAGAACACCAGATCCTGAACCAGTGGAGAACCCGCCTGAGACGCGTTCACTGACATCCTGTAAACTCGGCTACTCTTCAGACATGGGGCTGTTTTTATAATGTTGGGACGGGACAATGAAAAGCATTTCAAAACCTCAACATCCTACATTTAAACTAGTTTTTTAACAGCCGTAATGCGCAGTTTTTCCAAAGTGAAAGCATCACTGTGTGTAGAAACCAAATAAAGAGAGACTGTTCCAATAAGAAATGTTTATTTAGACGAACTCTGAAAGGAAATAAAGTTTATGAAATACTGAGAAAATTCTTTATAAACAAACTGCTGCAGTGAGAGGCTTTTATTCTGAAGGTGTGTGTGTGTCAGTGTGTGAGAGAGGCTTTTATTCTGAAGGTGTGTGTGTCAGTGTGTGAGAGAGGCTTTTATTCTGAAGGTGTGTGAGAGAGGCTTTTATTCTGAAGGTGTGTGTGTCAGTGTGTGAGAGAGGCTTTTATTCTGAAGGTGTGTGAGAGAGGCTTTTATTCTGAAGGTGTGTGTGTCAGTGTGTGAGAGAGGCTTTTATTCTGAAGGTGTGTGTGTGTCAGTGTGTGAGAGAGGCTTTTATTCTGAAGGTGTTTGTGTATCAGTGTGTATAACGTTATGTGTGTCGGTGTGTGTGAGAGCTGCACTGAAGTCCAGCAGGGCGTCGGGGGGGGGGGTCATGGCGCTCTCAGCCTGTCTCTGCAGCTCCGGGTCCAGCAGCGACCCCCCCGTCACAAAACGATCCTGCAAACAGAACAAAGTGGTTTTCAGGAGATTTGGAGCTCATTTCCTATAAAAGATATTTATATGTTTCAAGCCGTGACTCGTGATTTGGTTTCAAAGGGAGACTTTTATTTTGAAGGAGTGATTGTTGTTTACCCTCTTCTTGGTGGGCGGGGCTGCAGGGAGGTCAAAGGTCAGCTCCTTCACACTGTAGATCTTGAACAGCTCCACAGGGTTCCTGGGGGGGGGTCATTAACATTGACTGGGTTACTAACGCCATCAATCAATGAAGATTTCAAAATAAAACCACAAATAACTAACTTAATACAAAGAATAAAGGACAAGAAAAACTAAGTTAATCAAAGTTTACCTGCGGCTGAGCTCCGGGCCCAGAGCCCCCCCCCCATCGCTGGGAGCTCCGTGGCTCAGGTGAGACGCCAGCTTACCGACCACCGGGTGGAAGTGTCTCTGTGGACACACACACATTTATATATGTATTAAAGAGTCCCTATTCAGCTGAAGCTCAGGTTGATATCACCATGTCGTCTCTACTGTGTGGGGGTTTCCGTTAGCCGGTAAGTACCGGTTTTTAGCTGGTAACATGTAATACAAACGGGTACATTCTAAAAAAAAAAAAGAGAGAGAGCGAGAGAGACGGAGAGAGAGAGACAGAGAGGGAGAGAGAGAGACAGAGAGGGAGAGAGAGACGGAGAGAGAGAGGATAACTGGTAAATAAATAAAAAAAAGAGAGGGAGCGAGAGAGCGAGAGAGAGAGGAGAAAGAAGAGAGAGAGAGGAGAGCGAGAGGGAGAGAGCGAGAGGGAGAGAGAGAGAGGGAGAGCGAGAGAGAGAGAGGATAACTGGTAAATTCAACAAAAAAAAAGAGAGGGAGCGAGAGAGCGAGAGAGAGGAGAAAGAAGAGAGAGAGAGGAGAGCGAGAGGGAGAGAGAGAGAGGTAGAGAGGGGGAGAGAGAGAGAGGGGGAGACAGAGAGAGGGAGAGAGGAGAGACAGAGAGGGAGCGAGAGAGAGAGGAGAGAGAGAGAGAGGAGAGAGGAGAGAGAGAGGAGAGAGAGGATAACTGGTCAGTTCTAAAAAAAAAGAGAGGGAGCGAGAGGAGAGCGAGAGAGACGGAGAGAGAGAGAGAGAGGATAACTGGTCAATTCTAAAAAAAAAAGAGAGGGAGCGAGAGAGCGAGAGAGACGGAGAGAGAGAGAGACAGAGAGGGAGAGAGAGAGGTAGAGAGAGGAGAAAGAAGAGAGAGGAGAAAGAAGAGAGACGAGAGAGAGAGAGAGGAGTGTGTGTGTGTGTGTGTGTACCTTCAGAGTGTGTAGCTCCCACAGAGCTGTGTTCTGAGCGTTGCAGTGCTCCGGCTCGTTGAGCTCCGGCAGGAAGAATCCGCTGCCCTGAGACTCGTTATCCAACAGGAAGTCACACTTAGGGAAGGCCTGAGAAACACACACACACACACACACACACACACACACACACACACACACACACACACACACACACACACACACACACACACACACACACACACACACACACACACACACACACACACACACACACACACACACACACACACACACACACACACACACACACACACACACACACACACACACACACACACACACACACACACACACACACACACACACACACACACACAGTCAGTGTTTCTTAATGCAGGATGACAGCAGGAGTGACCATGTGTCAGCGATGGTCCCTCACGTGCAGCGCGGCCCGGCAGCTCTGCAGCGTGGCAGCGGCTCCACTCGGCAGCAGCGTCAGACTCTGAGTGCTCAGCCTCTTGATGAAGGCCATGGCTCTCTGGAGAGAAACCTGCTTCCTGCGGCGCGTCAGCATGGCGTCGACGCAGCGCAGCACGATCACCACGTCCTCGTTAGCAGCGCCTGTAGACATGGCACATCATATATACATCAGTTATTATCAGCTACCATAAGGTATGCAGCAGGGTCACAGGCCGTTAGCAGCGCCTGGTGCCAGAGACACGGCTGTATTAGTCACTCCCATCGGATGCTCCGATCGAGTGGGCGGGGCCTATGGGGATCTTCGGAGCTGCAGGATTTCTGCTTCACACACGTTGCATACCGCTATTTTACTGCCTTTTCGGACACCTTGAATACTGCCAGACCGGTGAAGCCATGTTGGCGAGCTTGTTTTGCCGCACAGAGGAAAGTGTCATGTATTTGACGTAGGGCTGTCAGTCGATTCAAATATTTAATCGCAAATTAATCGCAATTTTTTATCTGTTCTAAATGTTCCTTAGAGGGATATTTTTCAAGTTTGTAATACTCTTATCAACATATGAGTGGACAAATATGCTTTATGCAAATGTTTGTTTATTATCATTTAAACAATGACAAATATTCTCATGAATATTAAACATAACAACCTCTGAAGAACCAGCACCTCACCGTGGTAGAGAGGTTTGTGTGCCCTGATGAACCTGGGGGCTGTGTTGTCTGGAACCTTGTGTTCCTGGGTCTCCCATGGCAAATTGGTCTCAGGCAAGGGGCCAGACTAAGATTGGTTCAAAAGACCTCATGAAAGAAAAAACAAGAAGTGAGGATACCCGGCCTGGAGGAAGCCCGGGGTCCCCTTCTGGAGCCAGGCCCAGAAGGAGGACTCGTCGGCGAGCGTCTGGTGGCCGGGCTTGCCACGGAGCCCGGCCGGGCACAGCCCGAAAAGGCAACGTGGGCAACACCTCCGCTTCTCCGTCCCGCGGGCCCACCATCTACGGGAAACAGCGATGGGGTCGGGTGCGCTGCCAGAAGGGTGGCAGTGAAAGCGGAGGGTCTCGACGGACCAGACCCGGGCGACAGAAGCTGGCTTTGGGGACGTGGAACGTCACCTCTCTGGGGGGGAAGGAGCCGGAGCTTGTGCGGGAGGTGGAGCGTTACCAGTTGGATCTGGTTGGGCTCGCCTCTACGCACAGCGTCGGCTCTGGAACCTTACTTCTGGATAGGGGTTGGACTCTATTCTTCTCCGGAGTTGCTCAAGGTGTGAGGCGCCGGGCGGGTGTGGGGATACTCACAAGTCCCCGGTTGGGTGCTTCGTTGTTGGAGTTTACCCCAGTGGACGAGAGGGTCGCCTCCCTACGCCTGCGGGTTATGGGGGGGAAAACTCTGACTGTTGTGTGTGCTTATGCACCCAACAGCAGTTCAGAGTATACGGCCTTCTTGGAGACCCTGGAAAGAGTCCTGTATGGGGCTCCTGAAGGGGACTCTTTAGTCTTGCTGGGAGACTTCAACGCACATGTGGGCAATGATGGAGACACTTGGAGGGGCGTGATTGGGAGGAACGGCCCCCCTGATCTGAACCGGAGTGGTGGTTTGTTACTGGACTTCTGTGCTAGTCATGGATTGGCCATAACAAACACCATGTTCGAACATAAGGATGCTCATAAGTGTACGTGGTACCAGAGCACCCTAGGCAGAAGGTCCATGATCGATTTCGTTATCGTATCATCGGACCTGAGGCCGTATGTTTTGGACACTCGGGTAAAGAGAGGGGCGGAGTTGTCAACTGATCACCATCTGGTGGTGAGTTGGGTCGAGTGGCGGGGGAAGCCTCTGGATAGACCTGGTAAGCCCAAACGTGTAGTTCGGGTGAACTGGGAACGTCTGGAGGAGGCCCAAGTTCAGGAGGCCTTCAACTCACACCTCCGGCGGAGCTTTTCGGGCATTCCTGTGGAGGTTGGGGACATTGAACCAGAGTGGTCGGTGTTCAAAGCCTCTATTGCCGAAGCCGCGGCGGGGAGTTGTGGTCTCAAGGTCCTAGGTGCCTCAAGGGGCGGTCACCCTCGAACCTGTGGGTTTTCTCCGGAAGTTTTTCCTTGTACGATGTGAGGGTCTAAGGACAGAGGGTGTCGTATTGTCATACTGATATTTTGTACAAACTGTGAAGTCCACTGAGACAAATGTAACATTTGTGATATTGGGCTATATAAATAAACATTGATTGATTGATTGATCCTCCTGGTGGACACCGGTGGTCAGGGAAGCCGTCCGACTGAAGAAGGAGGCCTTCAGGGATTTGTTATCCCGGGGGACTCCCGAGGCAGTTGCAAGGTACCGACAGGCCCGAAGGGCAGCAGTCTCAGCCGTGGCCGAGGCAAAGCAGCGGGTGTGGGAGAAGTTCGGAGAAGACATGGAAAAGGACTTTCGGGCGGCACCAAAGTTGTTCTGGAAAACTGTCCGACACCTCAGGAGGGGGAAGCAGGGAACCATCCAAGCTGTGTACAGTAAGGATGGGACGTTGTTGACCTCAACTGATGGAGTGTTGGGGCGTTGGAAGGAACACTTTGAGGAACTCCTGAACCCGACAACTCCGCCCTCTATGTTAGAGGCAGAGCTGGAGTATGACGGGGGATCGACACCAATCTCCCGGGGGGAGGTCACTGAGGTTGTTAAACAACTCCACAGTGGCAAAGCCCCGGGGGTGGATGAGATCCGCCCAGAAATGCTGAAGGCTCTGGGTGTTGAGGGACTGTCATGGTTGACACGTCTCATCAACGTTGCGTGGAAGTCGGAAACAGTACCGAAGGAGTGGCAGACCGGGGTGGTGGTTCCCATTTTCAAAAAGGGGGATCAGAGGGTGTGTGCCAATTACAGAGGCATCACACTACTCAGCCTCCCCGGGAAAGTGTCCTCTAAGGCAGAGGTTCTCAATTGTTTTTCAGCCAAGGACCCCTTACAAGATAGAGAATACACCAAGGACCCCCTCATTCTGATTTGTGATTTTGGGCTATATAAATAAAAATTGACTTGATTTGACATGTATGTCCCTTGGAATAATCTGACGTAGCCTATTTTTTACACTTCTATAGTCCTAGTTATGTGAAAGAACACCACAAGAGAAATGTATTAGAAAGATATTAGATATGTATTAAAAATATTTGCACCATCTCAACACAGAATACCATAAAACAATCAATCAATTAGCTGCAAGTAACACTGTACCTAAACAAGATATCACACACACACACACACACACACACACACACACACACACACACACACACACACACACACACACACACACACACACACACACACACACACACACACACACACACACACACACACACACACACACACACACACACACACACACACACACACACACACACACACACACACACACACACACACACACACACACACACACACACACACACACACACACACACACACACACACACACCAAGTGTTTCACTCTTAGTTAAATGATTCACAAAATAAATGCAGGCTATAAACAATTGAACACATGCCTGCATTGCAACATATATCAAGTAAATTGCAAAACTACTGCAACTGCATTGCTCCAATCCCAAACCACTACTTGTAATGGCAGCCAGCTCTGGACACTATTGGAGTGATGCAAGGCAGTCCATGAAGCTGATTGCTTCTCTCTGCAAGTGAAGACACACAAGGTGTGGCCCTTAGTGTGGGTGGGACCTTGGACATGCTGCGTGATGTTAAAGCACTCCAATAGTGACAGAAACTCAGCGGCAAAGGTGCAGGTGCTGGAGTCCACGTGGATGTTAAAATCACCTAGCAGTAGTGTGGATGGGGACATGGAGCAGATTGAGGTGAGAAGCTCAGACAACTCAGACATGAATGAGGTGGAAGGTTAGGGGGGGCGGTCAATGAGGACGACCTGCTGCTTTGAGGGGGCAGCCACTGAGAAGGCAATGCACTCAAGTGAGATTTTATTCGTCACAAGCAGCTGTTTGACAGGGATATCTGCTCTGTGGATGACTGCCAGCCCACCACCACGACCAATGGAGCGGGGCTGTTGGAGAGAAGCATAACCTGGGGGGGTGGCTAGGTTGAGTGTGAGGAAGTCCTGTTGGTTTTGCCATGTCTCAGTGAGGCAGAGAAAATCCAATTTCCTATCAATGATGATTTCATTAATAAGTGATGCTTTGTTGTTAAGGGAGCGGGTATTTAACAACATGAATGTGTGGGAGTTGTTATATGTTGCAATGGCTGGTAAAACAGTGATGCCATCAACACAGGCCAAGGGCTTCAGGTTAACACTGCACACGTGTGGTTTGTTGTGATGACGTAAGTGGGTGGTGACGGGGCGCCGGGACCACACAGTTGGGATAGTGTCAGCTGAGCCGGTGTAAACAAACCCACGTTTGGAACCTCTATGGACATACCTGGGTCTGCCAACTCGTAACAGCCCGAGGTATTCAATGACTGACAGACATAGAGGGGGTGTAGTGAAGCGGTTGATCCTAAAAAGTTGCGAGGCGGAGTAACGAAGCATCACGATGGTATGATGCTAACGTTAGCACAGCCTTAGCTGTGGTCGCGGATCGGCCGGGAGAATGCGCTATCAGCCAAGAGTACAGATGAACCAGGACAGCAGGCAGCCTGTCCAGGAAGCGACTCAAGGACGGACAGCACTGAGGAGAGATGTGGAAGTTGAAGAAGTTTGCCGCAGAGGAGCACCGGTGGTGGCCAGAGCAGGCTAGCCTGAGCAGGTAGAACTAGGCTAGCTTCTGATCGCCGTCAGACTGGGTGGGTGGAGAGGACCGTTGTTGTGTCTTTTGTGGCAGAACAAAATCAAACAGCAGCTAAGCAGGTGATGCAGTGAAGCAGGATCGGGACTCAAAACGGGAAAATGAGACGGAGAATCGGGCTTGTCGTCAGATGGAGCCACTAACGTTAGCGATAGCGTTAGCCCTGAAGCAGGAGCAACATTAGCAGGTGTAGCAGGGTGGACAGGTCGGAAGCGGAGCATCCGTAAAAGTTGCGATCGGGTGTTACAAAAGTGTCCAGAACAGCGTGTGCAAGCCACTGAACGTATGGAAACTGAGGTAGAAACGTTGGTCCAAAACTCGGCAGATACATTTTCGGACAGAGAAGCTGCGAACAGACAACGCCAGCGTCCTCTCTCTCCAAAAGTGTTGCGTCAAAAAAAAAAAAAAATCGAATTAATCTGAAAACTTTTCGCGGACCCCACTTTGAGAACCACTGCTCCAAGGTACTCGAAAGGAGAGTCAGGCCGATTGTCGAACCTCAGATTGAGGAGGAACAATGCGGATTCCGTCCTGGTCGTGGAACGACGGATCAGCTTTTTACTCTCGCAAGGATCCTGGAGGGGGCCTGGGAGTACGCTTATCCGGTTTACATGTGTTTTGTAGACTTGGAGAAGGCGTATGACCGGGTTCCCAGGGAGTTACTGTGGGAGGTGCTGCGGGAGTATGGGGTGAGGGGGTCTCTACTCAGGGCCATCCAATCTCTGTA
>JAPTMU010000237.1:289179-314179 GCA_028583405.1 Pogonophryne albipinna | reverse complement strand
TGATTCTAATCTACAGGTGTTGGGACCGTTAGCACTGATGCTAGTGATGCTAATCTACAGGTGTTGGGGTGCGTTAGATCTCCTCACCTCCGGCCTCACGGTGTAGTTGTTTCTCTTCACGACTCCAGAGACGACCCTCACGGCGGCGAGCGACGGCCCGCCATCTTTATCCTGATGGAACATCTTCTTGAACGCATCGCAGCACATCAGAGACACCTGAACGCACAACAACAACACCATAAATCATTTTGAAGTTTGTAGCTTTAAAGGTGGGGTGTGTCATTCTGGAGGAACCAGCTCGAGTGCGCTAGAATTTGAAAATACACAACGGAGAAAATCTGCCACTTCCTCACAGAGCCCCTCCCCCAACACACACGAACGCGCACATGACCAATGAGGCACGAGATAAGTTTGTGCACAGGCAGGCAGGCCATCCAGTTACTTTAGCCGGCTCAGATGATTGGTCAGTGTTTCACCGAAACGACTCGGTGTTTCACTCACCACGACTCGGTATTTCACTCACCACGACTCGGTGTTTCACTCACCACGACTCGGTGTTTCACCGCGACTTGGTGTCTCACTCACCGCGACTCGGTGTCTCACTCACCGCGACCCAGTGTTTCACTCACCACGACCCAGTGTTTCACTCACCACGACTCGGTGTTTCACTCACCACGACTCGGTGTTTCACTCACCACGACTCGGTGTTTCACTCACCACGACTCGGTGTTTCACTCACCACGACTCGGTGTTTCACTCACCACGACTCGGTGTTTCACTCACCACGACTCGGTGTTTCACCGCGACTCGTGTTTCACCGCGACTCGTGTTTCACTCACCACGACTCGGTGTTTCACTCACCACGACTCGGTGTTTCACTCACCGCGACTCGGTGTTTCACTCACCGCGACTCGGTGTTTCACTCACCACGACTCGGTGTTTCACTCACCACGACTCGGTGTCTCACTCACCACGACTCGGTGTTTCACTCACCACGACTCAGTGTTTCACTCACCGTCTTGCTGGGGTCGTTCATCAGCGGCACAAGGATGACCACGATGTTGTTGTGGAAGTTGAAGTGAGGCAGAGCGAGCAGCAGCTCACACAGGCAGCGGATTGAGACCTGAGCGAGTCCCAGATAAGAGTCGAGGCTGACCGCCTGACTGCGCTTCTTCTTCTGCTGCTTCCAGTCCTTCACCGTCTGCTCCAGGTCCTCCAGGTAGAACTTATACTGGCTCACCAGACCCTCCTCGAAGTCCCTGATCTGCTGCGTTTCCTTCTTCACCTGCACACACACACACACACACACACACACACACACACACACACACACACACACACACACACACACACACACACACACACACACACACACACACACACACACACACACACACACACACACACACACACACACACACACACACACACACACACACACACACACACACACACACACACACACACACACACACACACACACACACACACACACACACACACACACACACACACACACACACACACACACACACACACACACACACACACACACACACACACAGTTTCTACGATGACTTGAATCCCTAGTCAACGCAAACAAAGTCCCATTGGGCGCTTTCACACCGGAGTACATTTCCCCGGAATAGTTCCGATAGTTCCTGGGATTTTGCATTCCCACCAAAAAGATCTGGAACTAGAACTAGAACTTTTCAGTCCCTGCTAGAGAGCAGGGACTGAAAGGGGTGAAAAGGTTCCGATTGGCTGGGCGGGTTGCAAACCACGCCCCGTAAAACTCTGACAAGTTTTTGTGAAGACACCATTTTATTTATTTGCTCGCATTAGCATTATTAGCATTAGCCCCGCGCACCAATGGAGAGAGACTAACTTATGGCAACACAAAATAAAACATTGGAGCGGTGGAGATGAGGTGGTGTCGGCGTTCTGGCGATTTACTCCGGGGACAGAAGAAGAAGAAGTGATGTCAGCAGCTCCCTCAGGGACTTATTCTGGTGTGAACGCGATTTACTAGAGTTCCAGAAAATAAAAGTTTAAGGAACTCTTCCTGGGAAAAGCACTTGGTGTGAAAGAGCCTAATGAAGGACCAACAGACTCCATCTCAGTTGGATCGTACCTTGGCGGCCTTCTCCTCGGCGGTCAGAGGTCGGATCCTGAATGTCGGGGCGACGTCTTTAAAGATCTCCATCAGAGAAACCATCACCAGCTTCCTGACGGTCACCGCCACCGCGGGGTCCGACTCCATCAGCATCCCCCGCAGCTCCTTCAGACGCTTAATCTGAGACAACACACATGTTAGAGCACACGCTTCATCTGGACACTTCAGATAACAAGTGTTAAACAGCTGTTAATCTGGACATCAGAACAGGACAGAGTCGTTTAAACAAAGGTCCTAAACCCTCACGTTGCTGTAGGGGTCGGACATGATGGCGGACCCGAGCCGGGCGATGTCCAGCTTCCTCTCGTGGATCTTCTGGATCCGCAGCTCCTCGATCTGCTCGGCTGTCAGCGAGGCAGAGCTCTCCGCCGCCCCCTCTGGTGAGGAGGACACAGTGCAGCATTAGGGATTTATAAACACGTCTTCAGGTGTTTCTGAAGGTAAACACAGACAGGTACAGACTGGGGTCAGTTTACCCTGCTGGTCCTCCTCCTGATCCTCTTCCTCCTCCTCTTCCTCCTCCTCCGGTTTCCTCTCGACGACTAAAGACAGACAGACAGTTAGTTTCTGGTATTAACTCTGGTATCTGGATATAAAACAGAGTGGTGCCTCTCAGATTAACTCTGGTATCTGGATATCAAACAGAGTGGTGCCTCTCAGATTAACTCTGGTATCTGGATATCAAACAGAGTGGTACCTCTCAGATTAACTCTGGTATCTGGATATCAAACAGAGTGGTGCCTCTCAGATTAACTCTGGTATCTGGATATCAAACGGAGTGGTGCCTCTCAGATTAACTCTGGTATCTGGATATCAAACAGAGTGGTACCTCTCAGATTAACTCTGGTATCTGGATATCAAACAGAGTGGTACCTCTCAGATTAACTGGTATCTGGATATCAAACAGAGTGGTACCTCTCAGATTAACTCTGGTATCTGGATATCAAACAGAGTAGTACCTCTCAGATTAACTCTGGTATCTGGATATCAAACAGAGTGGTACCTCTCAGATTAACTCTGGTATCTGGATATCAAACAGAGTGGTACCTCTCAGATTAACTCTGGTATCTGGATATAAAACAGAGTGGTACCTCTCTCGAAGCTCTGCGGGACCACGCCCCTCTTCTTGTCTTTGATTGGCAGAAGGTGGATCACTTCCTTCTCTTCGGTTCTCGCCAATTTCCTGGGAACTTTCTCGTGACCCCGCATCACCTCAGAGCTCCTCTTCTTCCCGCTGTGCACCGGAGCGCTGGGACGGAAACAAGCGCACCTCAGTTAGTGGGAGCGCTGAGACGGAAACAAGCGCACCTCAGTTAGTGGGAGCGCTCCATTAATACAGCTCTACTGTAGCGAGAGGCTTTTATTGTGAAGGGGACTTTAGATAACACTACATATAGACATTAAATAACAACAAATAAATGTGTCTGTGTCTCAGTGAGTGTGTGTGTGTGTGTGTGTGCGTGTGTGCGTGTCTCAGAGTGTGTGTGGGTGTGTGTGTGTGTGTGTGTGCGCGTGCATGTGTGTCTCAGTGTGTGTGAGTGTGTTTGTGTCTCAGTGTGTGTCTCAGCATGTGTGTGTGTGTGACTGTCTCAGCATGTGTGTGTGTGTGTCTCAGTGTGTGTCTGTGTGTGTGTGTGTGCGCGCGCGCATGTGTGTGTCTCAGTGTGTGTGAGTGTGTTTGTGTCTCAGTGTGTGTCTCAGCATGTGTGTGTGTGTCTCAGTGTGTGTGTGACTGTCTCAGCATGTGTGTGTGTGTCTCAGTGTGTGTGTGACTGTCTCAGTGTGTGTGTGTGTGTGTGTGTGTGTGTGTGTGTGTGTTACCATGCCGACAGGTCTCTAGTGACGAAGGATGCTTGTGTTGCCATGGCTCTGATCTCCTCCATGTTTTCCTCCTCCATCATGTCAGTGGGCAGCGTCTCCAGGAACTCCTCCTCATCCTCCAGCTCCTCCTCTGAAACACAGCAGGGGTCAACAGGTGCATGCTGGGACACGTAGTCCTGCAGCTAAACTCACCTGGGGGTCTTCCTGTGGGTAGCAGTGATCGAACAGCAGTGCATGCTGGGACATGTAGTCCTGCAGCTAAACTCACCAGGTGTCTTCAGGTCACTTTCCAAACAGTCTCAAGGAGGCAAGAGTAAACCCTCTCCTAAAGAAACCCACTCTCAACCCGTCTGATGTTATAAACTACAGGCCTGTCTCTCTCCTCCCGTTCCTGTCTAAAACACTTGAACGCGCTGTCTTTGAACAATTCTCCTGTTATCTCCATCAGAACAACCTTCTGGTTTCAAGGCAGGTCACTCCACAGAAACTGCCCTCCTTGCTGTCACTGAGGAACTGCACACTGCTAAAGCAGCCTCCCTCTCCTCTGTCATCATCCTGTTGGACCTGTCTGCTGCATTCGACACGGTGAACCATCAGATCCTCCTTCGCACTCTCCAAGAACTTGGAGTTTCAGGCTCTGCACTTTCCCTCCTCACCTCATACCTCAAAGACCGTACCTACAGGGTTACTTGGAGAGGGTCGGAGTCCGACCCTTGTCAATTAACTACAGGGGTCCCTCAGGGCTCTGTTCTTGGTCCCCTCCTCTTCTCCCTGTACACAAACTCGCTCGGATCAGTCATTAGCCCGCATGGTTTTTCATACCACTGCTACGCTGACGACACCCAATTAATTCTGTCCTTTCCCCGCTCAGAGACCCAGGTCGTCGCACGCATCTCTGCTTGTCTAGCTGACATCTCTCAGTGGATGTCTGCTCATCACCTCAAGCTCAACCTTGACAAGACTGAACTGCTTTTCCTTCCGGGAAAAGATTGTCCCACCCTTGACCTGACGATCAACATCGGCCCCTCTGTTGTTTCCCCGACTCAGACTGCAAGGAATCTGGGTGTGATCCTAGATAACAACCTGTCCTTCACTGCAAACATCGCTGCTACAACCCGTTGCTGCAGATACACGTTTTACAACATCAGGAGGATACGTCCCCAGCTGACCCAGAAAGCCACGCAGGTTCTGGTCCAGGCTCTCGTCACCTCACGTCTAGACTACTGCAACTCCCTCCTGACTGGTCTACCTGCATGTGCCATCCGACCTCTGCAGCTCATCCAGAATGCAGCGGCTCGTCTGGTCTTCAACCTTCCTAAATGTTCCCACACCACTCCGCTCCTCCGCTCCCTCCACTGGCTTCCAGTAACTGCTAGAATCCACTTCAAGACAATGGTACTTGCGTACCATGCTGCGAATGGATCTGGCCCTTCCTACATCCAGGACATGGTTAAACCGTACACCCCAGCACGTGCACTCCGCTCTGCATCAGCCAAACTACTCGCTGCACCCTCGCTGCGAGGGGGACCCAAGTTCCCATCAGCAGAAACACGTGGGTTTGCTATCCTGGCTCCAAGATGGTGGAATGAGCTCCCATTGACATCAGGACAGCAGAAAGCTTACACACCTTCCAGACTGAAAACTCATCTCTTTCGACTCCACTTGGAGCGATAGAACTATTAACAAAGCACTTATATACTAATAAAGGACTGGCTTACCTAAAGCCAGTTGAGAAGCACTTGAAATGTTTGGCCCTATGAAACCTGATGTACTTTATGATTCTGTTTTCCTCAAGGTTGTGTTTTCCTGGTCGAACGCAATTATTGTGAGTCGCTCTGGATAAAAGCGTCAGCTAAATGCAATGTAATGTCTTCCTGGAGGTCTCGAGGTGTATACAGTAGTGCATGCTGGGAGATGTAGTCTCTGAACTCACCAGGTGTCTTCCTGGAGGTCTCGAGGTGTATACAGTAGTGCATGCTCGGAGATGTAGTCTCTGAACTCACCAGGTGTCTTCCTGGAGGTCTCGAGGTGTATACAGTAGTGCATGCTGGGAGATGTAGTCTCTGAACTCACCAGGTGTCTTCCTGGAGGTCTCGAGGTGTATACAGTAGTGCATGCTGGGAGATGTAGTCTCTGAACTCACCAGGTGTCTTCCTGGAGGTCTCGAGGTGTATACAGTAGTGCATGCTCGGAGATGTAGTCTCTGAACTCACCAGGTGTCTTCCTGGAGGTCTCAAGGTGTATACAGTAGTGCATGCTGGGAGATGTAGTCTCTGAACTCACCAGGTGTCTTCCTGGAGGTCTCGAGGTGTATACAGTAGTGCATGCTGGGAGATGTAGTCTCTGAACTCACCAGGTGTCTTCCTGGAGGTCTCGAGGTGTATACAGTAGTGCATGCTCGGAGATGTAGTCTCTGAACTCACCAGGTGTCTTCCTGGAGGTCTCGAGGTGTATACAGTAGTGCATGCTGGGAGATGTAGTCTCTGAACTCACCAGGTGTCTTCCTGGAGGTCTCAAGGTGTATACAGTAGTGCATGCTGGGAGATGTAGTCTCTGAACTCACCAGGTGTCTTCCTGGAGGTCTCGAGGTGTATACAGTAGTGCATGCTGGGAGATATAGTCTCTGAACTCACCAGGTGTCTTCCTGGAGGTCTCGAGGTGTATATACAGTAGTGCATGCTGGGAGATGTAGTCTCTGAACTCACCAAGTGTCTTGCTGGAGGTCTCGAGGTGTATACAGTAGTGCATGCTGGGAGATATAGTCTCTGAACTCACCAGGTGTCTTCCTGGAGGTCTCGAGGTGTATATACAGTAGTGCATGCTGGGAGATGTAGTCTCTGAACTCACCAAGTGTCTTGCTGGAGGTCTCGAGGTGTATACAGTAGTGCATGCTCGGAGATGTAGTCTCTGAACTCACCAGGTGTCTTGCTGGAGGTCTCGAGGTGTATACAGTAGTGCATGCTGGGAGATGTAGTCTCTGAACTCACCAGGTGTCTTACTGGAGGTCTCAAGGTGTATACAGTAGTGCATGCTGGGAGATGTAGTCTCTGAACTCACCAGGTGTCTTCCTGGAGGTCTCGAGGTGTATACAGTAGTGCATGCTGGGAGATGTAGTCTCTGAACTCACCAGGTGTCTTCCTGGAGGTCTCGAGGTGTATATACAGTAGTGCATGCTGGGAGATGTAGTCTCTGAACTCACCAGGTGTCTTGCTGGAGGTCTCGAGGTGTATACAGTAGTGCATGCTGGGAGATGTAGTCTCTGAACTCACCAGGTGTCTTGCTGGAGGTCTCGAGGTGTATACAGTAGTGCATGCTGGGAGATGTAGTCTCTGAACTCACCAGGTGTCTTACTGGAGGTCTCGAGGTGTATACAGTAGTGCATGCTGGGAGATGTAGTCTCTGAACTCACCAGGTGTCTTGCTGGAGGTCTCGAGGTGTATACAGTAGTGCATGCTGGGAGATGTAGTCTCTGAACTCACCAGGTGTCTTGCTGGAGGTCTCGAGGTGTATACAGTAGTGCATGCTGGGAGATGTAGTCTCTGAACTCACCAGGGGTCTTCTTGTAGATCTCTAGGGGGCGGGGCTGCTGGTACACGTTGTCCTTCACGGCCGCTCGCAGCTTCTTCTGCTCTTTGCGCTGCTTCTTGGCCACGTTGCTCTGCTTGTTGGTTCTGTTGATCTGTTTGTTCTGAAGCTTCACGCCGCTCGTCTTCAGCAGGCGGCGGAACGACGGGCGCCGCTTCTTAGAGCGAGGCTGGAGAGAGAGAGACTTTACTGATGATACACACATCCACACACACATCTACACACACACTGATGATACACACACATCTACTCTACACACACTGATGATACACACATCCACATCCACACACACACTGATGATACACACACATCTACTCTACACACACTGATGATACACACATCCACATCCACACACACACTGATGATACACACACATCTACTCTACACACACATCCACACACACTGATGATACACACATCCACACACACATCTACACACACACTGATGATACACACATCTACTCTACACACACATCTACTCTACACACACACACACACACTGATGATACACACATCCACACACACATCTACACACACTGATGATACACACATCTACACACACACACATCTACTCTACACACACACATCTACACACACATCTACTCTACACACATACATCTACTCTACACACACATCTACTCTACACACACTGATGATACACACACATCCACACACACATCTACTCTACACACATCTACTCTACACACACTGATGATACACACATCCACACACACATCTACACACACACTGATGATACACACATCTACTCTACACACACATCTCCTCTACACACACTGATGATACACACACATCTACTCTACACACACATCTACTCTACACACACACTGATGATACACACACATCTACTCTCCACACTGATGATACACACACATCTACTCTACACACACTGATAATACACACACATCTACTCTACACACACTGATGATACACACACATCTACTCTACACACACTGATGATACACACACATCTACTCTACACACTGATGATACACACACATCTACTCTACACACACTGATAATACACACACATCTACTCTACACACACTGATGATACACACACATCTACTCTACACACACTGATGATACACACACATCTACTCTACACACTGATGATACACACACATCTACTCTACACACACATCTACTCTACACACACATCTACACACACACACACACACTGATGATACACACACATCTACTCTACACACACACTGATGATACACACACATCTACTCTACACACATCTACTCTACACACACATCTACTCTACACACATCTACTCTACACACACATCTACACACACACACACACTGATGATACACACACATCTACTCTACACACACACTGATGATACACACAGCTACTCTACACACACACACTGATGATACACACATATCTACTCTACACACACACACTGATGATACACACACATCTACTCTACACACACACTTACTCTACACACACACTGATGATACACACATATCTACTCTACACACACACACTGATGATACACACACATCTACTCTACACACACACTGATGATACACACACATTTACTCTACACACACACTGATGATACACACATATCTACTCTACACACACACACTGATGATACACACACATCTACTCTACACACACACACTGATGATACACACACATCTACTCTACACACACTGATGATACACACACATCTACTCTACACACTGATGATACACACACATCTACTCTACACACACATCTACACACACACACACTGATGATACACACACATCTACTCTACACACACATCTACACACACTGATGATACACGCTAATAAAGCTATCTGTCTTTGGTGCACGGGAACACGCGCGCTCTTATTGTGGAAAGCCAGGTGTGTCAGTCCAACACAGGTAACCACACCTTTATGATCAAATACAAGGTGCTGTGTGGTCCTCGAGGACACTTATGTTAACCATAAAGGAGATGGATTGGATTCAAAGACTAGCTTTACTAGATGTATTGTAGGGAACATGTGGAAGAGGACTGACTAACCAAACTGCGCATCACTCTAAAGGTAGCACCGGATGTTGTGTGTGTAACGTGTGACGCAGTTTGTTGAATAAAGTGCTATAAAGAACATGAACCCTCCTTAATGCCCCATGTTGAGATGTTTAGGACAGTACTCCTCTCAGTAAACACAGAGCGGTTCAAACAGCTTCTCCTCTCCGGCTATCTGACGGGTTCTTACCGGAGCCATGGTGTCTGAGGGGCGGCGTCAGGCCGAACAGAGGTCTCTTTCTCCGGGTGTTGGGAGCTGAGTTTGGGGTAGAAGCAGCACCACGCGTGTTGACGGAGGACCAGAATCACAGGACGACCCGGAAACAGTTAGAGATACTTCCGGTGTGCTGCGGCGGGAGGGTGAACTGCACCCAGAACAGTTGTTGTTTATCAGTCAGGATGTATGGTAAATATTTTTATTGATTTTCTCAGTTTTTTAACAAAAGCAAGTGAAACAGATTCAGTAAAGATATACACACATGCTGACAAATCAAAATCTTCACTTCAATCCCACCACTCTCCCACCCACCACCCATTAACCCATTGAGTCACAGGATACAGAGCCCTTTAACAGTAAATACGGTATTTTCATAATGACATTAGTTCAAGGGGGGCAAAGGAGGAGAACAACAACAACAACAACAACAACAACACAGAGATAAACACAAAGAAAGACAATAATGACAATGGAATAGAAAAAAAAATGAATCAACTGTTCACTGCTCACCGCTCAATCCAACCTTATTCTTTATCAAGTGGATCTTGTAAGGAGTCATAGAAGTCCAGAAAGGGTTTCCATGTTCTAATAAAGCTGTTAGAGGAGCCCCTGAGTAAGAACTTTTCTCTAGCTGTAAGAAGTACAAAACATCTTTGACCCACTGAGAAAAGGATGGAGGGGAATGTTGCTTCCATTTTAGAAGAATCAGACGTCTCGCAAGAAGTGTAGAAAAGGCTATAAGCACCTGGGCACTGTTTGGTAGGGATGCACAGGTCACCTTTGGTGCCAAACCAAAAAGGGCGCAGACCGGGTCAGGCTCAACACGAGTTTTAAACATTTCACTAAAAGATTTAAAAATACATCTCCAGAAAGTAAAGACGCTGCAAAACATGTGCATTAGGTCTGCTGGCTGCTTCTGCATCGGGACAAGACGGTTCAACCTCTGGATACATTTGAGCCAATCTAGCGTTGGTTAAATGAGCTCTGGTAACCAGTGAGCCCAGGTGCTAACCAGTGAGCCCAGGTGGTAACCAGTGAGCCCAGGTGGTAACCAGTGAGCCCAGGTGCTAACCAGTGAGCCCAGGTGGTAACCAGTGAGCCCAGGTGCTAACCAGTGAGCCCAGGTGGTAACCAGTGAGCCCAGGTGCTAACCAGTGAGCCCAGGTGGTAACCAGTGAGCCCAGGTGCTAACCAGTGAGCCCAGGTGGTAACCAGTGAGCCCAGGTGCTAACCAGTGAGCCCAGGTGGTAACCAGTGAGCCCAGGTGCTAACCAGTGAGCCCAGGTGGTAACCACTGAGCCCAGGTGGTAACCACTGAGCCCAGGTGCTAACCACTGAGCCCAGGTGCTAACCAGTGAGCCCAGGTGCTAACCAGTGAGCCCAGGTGCTAACCAGTGAGCCCAGGTGGTAACCACTGAGCCCAGGTGCTAACCACTGAGCCCAGGTGCTAACCAGTGAGCCCAGGTGCTAACCAGTGAGCCCAGGTGCTAACCACTGAGCCCAGGTGCTAACCAGTGAGCCCAGGTGCTAACCACTGAGCCCAGGTGCTAACCACTGAGCCCAGGTGCTAACCAGTGAGCCCAGGTGCTAACCACTGAGCCCAGGTGCTAACCAGTGAGCCCAGGTGCTAACCACTGAGCCCAGGTGCTAACCACTGAGCCCAGGTGCTAACCACTGAGCCCAGGTGCTAACCACTGAGCCCAGGTGCTAACCAGTGAGCCCAGGTGCTAACCACTGAGCCCAGGTGCTAACCACTGAGCCCAGGTGCTAACCACTGAGCCCAGGTGCTAACCACTGAGCCCAGGTGCTAACCACTGAGCCCAGGTGCTAACCAGTGAGCCCAGGTGCTAACCACTGAGCCCAGGTGCTAACCACTGAGCCCAGGTGCTAACCAGTGAGCCCAGGTGCTAACCACTGAGCCCAGGTGCTAACCAGTGAGCCCAGGTGCTAACCACTGAGCCCAGGTGCTAACCAGTGAGCCCAGGTGCTAACCAGTGAGCCCAGGTGCTAACCACTGAGCCCAGGTGCTAACCAGTGAGCCCAGGTGCTAACCACTGAGCCCAGGTGCTAACCACTGAGCCCAGGTGCTATCCACTGAGCCCAGGTGCTAACCACTGAGCCCAGGTGCTAACCAGTGAGCCCAGGTGCTAACCAGTGAGCCCAGGTGCTAACCACTGAGCCCAGGTGCTAACCAGTGAGCCCAGGTGCTAACCACTGAGCCCAGGTGCTAACCAGTGAGCCCAGGTGCTAACCAGTGAGCCCAGGTGCTAACCACTGAGCCCAGGTGCTAACCAGTGAGCCCAGGTGCTAACCAGTGAGCCCAGGTGCTAACCACTGAGCCCAGGTGCTAACCACTGAGCCCAGGTGCTAACCAGTGAGCCCAGGTGCTAACCACTGAGCCCAGGTGCTAACCAGTGAGCCCAGGTGCTAACCAGTGAGCCCAGGTGCTAACCACTGAGCCCAGGTGCTAACCAGTGAGCCCAGGTGCTAACCACTGAGCCCAGGTGCTAACCACTGAGCCCAGGTGCTATCCACTGAGCCCAGGTGCTAACCACTGAGCCCAGGTGCTAACCACTGAGCCCAGGTGCTAACCATTATTAAATAAAGAAGAGTTCAAAGATCAGCTCCGCTCCAGAACCTGGGTCCACTTCCTGTTCCCACTCAGAGGGGGCGTGGCTGCAATGCAGGAGAACAGCCTATCAGAGAGCAGCTCCTCCTCAGGGAGGCGGGACAGGAACTGAGCTGCAGGACGACAGGAAACAGGTTCAAAACATCATCTGTGATGACACTGAGCTGTGGTGGCAGCTGATTGGCTGCTGTGTGTGTGATGTCACTGAGCTGAGCTGTGGTGGAAGCTGATTGGCTGCTGTGTGTGTGATGTCACTCAGGTGAGCTGTGGTTGCAGCTGATTGGCTGCTGTGTGTGTGATGTCACTCAGCTGAGCTGTGGTGGCAGCTGATTGGCTGCTGTGTGTGTGATGTCACTGAGCTGAGCTGTGGTGGAAGCTGATTGGCTGCTGTGTGTGTGATGTCACTCAGGTGAGCTGTGGTTGCAGCTGATTGGCTGCTGTGTGTGTGATGTCACTCAGCTGAGCTGTGGTGGCAGCTGATTGGCTGCTGTGTGTGTGATGTCACTCAGGTGAGCTGCGGTTGCAGCTGATTGGCTGCTGTGTGTGTATGATGTAACTCAGCTGAGCTGTGGTTGAAGCTGATTGGCTGGAGTGTGTGTGATGTCACTCACCAATGCTAACGAGCTCCAGCTCCAGCAGGACGTTCTGATGCAGACTCAGGATCCCGAGCGCTGTCCGGAACAGGAAGTCCTCTCCGTCCCTCAGGTAGACATCCCACACTCTGCTGGACACCTCCAGGGGGAGGGGCTTCAGGTACAGGGACAGGATCCTGGGGGGGGGGACAGGTGGGAGACAAGTGAGGGATAGAGAGACAGGTGAGAGACAGGTGAGGGATAGAGAGACAGGTGAGAGACAGGTGAGAGACAGGTGAGAGACAGGTGGCAGACAGGTGAGAGACAGGTGAGAGACAGGTGAGAGACAGGTGGCAGACAGGTGAGAGACAGAGAGAGATAGGTGAGAGACAGGTGAGAGACAGGTGGCAGACAGGTGAGAGACAGAGAGACAGGTGAGAGACAGAGAGACAGGTGAGAGACAGGTGGCAGACAGGTGAGAGACAGAGAGAGAGGTGAGAGACAGAGAGACAGGTGGCAGACAGGTGAGAGACAAAGAGACAGGTGAGAGACAGAGAGACAGGTGAGAGACAGGTGGCAGACAGGTGAGAGACAGAGAGACAGGTGAGAGACAGGTGGCAGACAGGTGAGAGACAGAGAGACAGGTGATAGACAGGTGAGAGACAGAGAGACAGGTGAGAGACAGGTGAGAGACAGAGAGACAGGTGGCAGACAGGTGAGAGACAGAGAGACAGGTGATAGACAGGTGAGAGACAGAGAGACAGGTGAGAGACAGAGAGACAGGTGAGAGACAGGTGAGAGACAGGTGAGCTTCCTGTGGGGATCTCTGTGTATTTACACTGACTTCAGGAATCTAACACTTTCCCTCCGCTTACAGTCATTGTGCTAAGCTAGGCTAACGGGTCAGAGACTCACCAGTCCAGCAGGTAGAGGTCGGGGGTCACACCTGCAGACTGGAAGTGGAGAAACAGACGGGGAAGAAACTCCTGGAGAATCACCTGGAAGGCTCTGAAATACCTGAGCATCTGCAGAGAGGGGTACACCTGTCATCTAGAGCTACACCTGTTAGAGCTACACCTGTCACCTAGAGCTACACCTGTTAGAGCTACACCTGTCATCTAGAGCTACACCTGTCATCTAGAGCTACACCTGTCATCTAGAGCTACACCTGTCATCTAGAGCTACACCTGTTAGAGCTACACCTGTTAGAGCTACACCTGTTAGAGCTACATCTGTCATCTAGAGCTACACCTGTTAGAGCTACACCTGTCATCTAGAGCTACACCTGCTAGAGCTACACCTGCTAGAGCTACACCTGTTAGAGCTACACCTGTCATCTAGAGCTACACCTGTCATCTAGAGCTACACCTGTTAGAGCTACATCTGTCATCTAGAGCTACATCTGTCATCTAGAGCTACATCTGTTAGAGCTACATCTGTCATCTAGAGCTACACCTGTTAGAGCTACACCTGTCATCTAGAGCTACACCTGTCATCTAGAGCTACACCTGTTAGAGCTACACCTGTCATCTAGAGCTACACCTGTCATCTAGAGCTACACCTGTTAGAGCTACATCTGTCATCTAGAGCTACATCTGTCATCTAGAGCTACACCTGTTAGAGCTACACCTGTTAGAGCTACACCTGTCATCTAGAGCTACATCTGTTAGAGCTACATCTGTCATCTAGAGCTACACCTGTTAGAGCTACACCTGTCATCTAGAGCTACACCTGTCATCTAGAGCTACACCTGTTAGAGCTACACCTGTCATCTAGAGCTACACCTGTCATCTAGAGCTACACCTGTTAGAGCTACACCTGTCATCTAGAGCTACACCTGTTAGAGCTACACCTGTCATCTAGAGCTACACCTGTTAGAGCTACATCTGTCATCTAGAGCTACACCTGTCATCTAGAGCTACACCTGTTAGAGCTACATCTGTCATCTAGAGCTACACCTGTTAGAGCTACACCTGTCATCTAGAGCTACACCTGTCATCTAGAGCTACACCTGTTAGAGCTACACCTGTCACCTAGAGCTACATCTGTCATCTAGAGCTACACCTGTTAGAGCTACACCTGTCATCTAGAGCTACACCTGTCATCTAGAGCTACATCTGTCATCTAGAGCTACACCTGTCATCTAGAGCTACACCTGTTAGAGCTACACCTGTCATCTAGAGCTACACCTGTCATCTAGAGCTACACCTGTTAGAGCTACACCTGTCACCTAGAGCTACATCTGTCACCTAGAGCTACATCTGTCATCTAGAGCTACACCTGTCATATAGAGCTACACCTGTCATATAGAGCTACACCTGTCATCTAGAGCTACACCTGTCATCTAGAGCTACATCTGTTAGAGCTACATCTGTCATCTAGAGCTACACCTGTTAGAGCTACACCTGTCATCTAGAGCTACATCTGTCATATAGAGCTACACCTGTCATATAGAGCTACACCTGTCATCTAGAGCTACACCTGTCATCTAGAGCTACATCTGTTAGAGCTACATCTGTCATCTAGAGCTACACCTGTTAGAGCTACACCTGTCATCTAGAGCTACACCTGTCATCTAGAGCTACACCTGTTAGAGCTACATCTGTCATCTAGAGCTACATCTGTCATCTAGAGCTACACCTGTTAGAGCTACATCTGTCATCTAGAGCTACATCTGTTAGAGCTACATCTGTCATCTAGAGCTACACCTGTTAGAGCTACACCTGTCATCTAGAGCTACACCTGTCATCTAGAGCTACATCTGTTAGAGCTACATCTGTCATCTAGAGCTACACCTGTTAGAGCTACACCTGTCATCTAGAGCTACACTGTCATCTAGAGCTACACCTGTTAGAGCTACATCTGTCATCTAGAGCTACACCTGTCATCTAGAGCTACATCTGTTAGAGCTACATCTGTCATCTAGAGCTACACCTGTTAGAGCTACACCTGTCATCTAGAGCTACACCTGTCATCTAGAGCTACACCTGTTAGAGCTACATCTGTCATCTAGAGCTACACCTGTCATCTAGAGCTACACCTGTCATCTAGAGCTACACCTGTTAGAGCTACACCTGTCATCTAGAGCTACACCTGTCATCTAGAGCTACACCTGTTAGAGCTACATCTGTCATCTAGAGCTACATCTGTCATCTAGAGCTACATCTGTCATCCTAGAGCTACATCTGTCATCTAGAGCTACACCTGTCATATAGAGCTACATCTGTCATCTAGAGCTACACCTGTCATCTAGAGCTACATCTGTCATATAGAGCTACACCTGTTAGAGGCTACACCTGTTCATCTAGAGCTACACCTGTCATCTAGAGCTACAACCTGTTAGAGCTAATCTGTCATCTAGAGCTACACCTGTTAGAGCACACCCTGTCATCTAGAGCTACATCTGTCATCTAGGAGCTACACCTGTCATCTAGAGCTACACCTGTTAGAGCTACATCTGTCATCTAGAGCTACACCTGTTAGAGCTACACCTGTCATCTAGAGGCTACACCTGTTAGAGCTACATCTGTCATCTCAGAGCTACACCCTGTCATATAGAGCTACATTCTGTCATCTAGAGCTACACCTGTCATCTAGAGCTACATCTGTCATCTAGAGCTACACCTGTTAGAGCTACACCTGTCATCTAGAGCTACACCTGTCATCATAGAGCTACTACCTGTTAGAGCTACATCTGTCATCTAGAGCTACACCTGTTAGAGCTACACCTGTTCAATCTAGAGTACATCTGTCATCTAGAGCTACACCTGTCATATAGAGCTACATCTGTCATCTAGAGCTACACTCTGTCATCTAGAGCTACATCTGTCATCTAGAGCTACATCTGTCACTCTAGAGCTACACCTGTCATCTAGAGCTACATCTGTCATCTAGAGCTACATCTGTCATCTAGAGCTACATCCTGTCATATAGAGCTACACCTGTCATCTAGAGCTACATCTGTCATCTAGAGCTACACCTGTCATATAGAGCTACATCTGTCATCTAGAGCTACATCTGTCATATAGAGCTACACCTGTCATCTAGAGCTACACCTGTCATCTAGAGCTACATCTGTCATCTAGAGCTACATCTGTCATCTAGAGCTACACCTGTCATCTAGAGCTACATCTGTCATCTAGAGCTACATCTGTCATCTAGAGCTACATCTGTCATCTAGAGCTACATCTGTCATCTAGAGCTACACCTGTCATATAGAGCTACATCTGTCATCTAGAGCTACACCTGTCATCTAGAGCTACATCTGTCATCTAGAGCTACACCTGTCATCTAGAGCTACACCTGTCATATAGAGCTACACCTGTCATATAGAGCTACACCTGTCATATAGAGCTACATCTGTCATCTAGAGCTACACCTGTCATCTAGAGCTACATCTGTCATCTAGAGCTACATCTGTCATCTAGAGCTACACTCTGTCATCTAGAGCTACATCCTGTCTAGAGCTACATCTGTCATCTAGAGCTACATCTGTCATCTAGAGCTACATCTGTCATCTAGAGCTACATCCTGTCATCTAGAGCTACATCTGTCATCTAGAGCTACATCTGTCATCTAGAGCTACATCTGTCATCTAGAGCTACATCTGTCATCTAGAGCTACATCTGTCATCTAGAGCTACATCTGTCATCTAGAGCTACACCTGTCATCTAGAGCTACATCTGTCATATAGAGCTACACCTGTCATCTAGAGCTACATCTGTCATCTAGAGCTACATCTGTCATCTAGAGCTACATCCTGTCATCTAGAGCTACATCCTGTCATCTAGAGCTACATCTGTCATCTAGAGCTACATCTGTCATCTAGAGCTACACCTGTCTAGAGCTACATCTGTCATCTAGAGCTACATCCTGTCATCTAGAGCTACATCCTGTCATCTAGAGCTACATCCTGTCATCTAGAGCTACATCTGTCATCTAGAGCTACATCTGTCATCTAGAGCTACATCCTGTCATCTAGAGCTACATCTGTCATCTAGAGCTACATCTGTCATCTAGAGCTACATCTGTCATCTAGAGCTACATCTGTCATCTAGAGCTACATCCTGTCATCTAGAGCTACACTCTGTCATCTAGAGCTACATCTGTCATCTAGAGCTACATCTGTCATCTAGAGCTACATCTGTCATCTAGAGCTACATCTGTCATCTAGAGCTACATCTGTCATCTAGAGCTACATCTGTCATCTAGAGCTACATCTGTCATCTAGAGCTACATCTGTCACTAGAGCTACATCTGTCATCTAGAGCTACATCTGTCACCTAGAGCTACACCTGTCACCTAGAGCTACATCTGTCATCTAGAGCTACACCTGTCATCTAGAGCTACATCTGTCACCTAGAGCTACATCTGTCATCTAGAGCTACACCTGTCATCTAGAGCTACATCTGTCATATAGAGCTACACCTGTCATATAGAGCTACATCTGTCACCTAGAGCTACACCTGTCATCTAGAGCTACATCTGTCATCTAGAGCTACACCTGTCATCTAGAGCTACATCTGTCACCTAGAGCTACACCTGTCATATAGAGCTACACCTGTCATCTAGAGCTACATCTGTCACCTAGAGCTACATCTGTCATATAGAGCTACATCTGTCATCTAGAGCTACATCTGTCATATAGAGCTACATCTGTCATCTAGAGCTACATCTGTCATCTAGAGCTACATCTGTCACCTAGAGCTACATCTGTCATCTAGAGCTACATCTGTCATATAGAGCTACATCTGTCATCTAGAGCTACATCTGTCATCTAGAGCTACATCTGTCATCTAGAGCTACATCTGTCATATAGAGCTACATCTGTCATCTAGAGCTACATCTGTCACCTAGAGCTACATCTGTCACCTAGAGCTACACCTGTCATCTAGAGCTACACCTGTCATATAGAGCTACACCTGTCATCTAGAGCTACATCTGTCATATAGAGCTACACCTGTCATATAGAGCTACATCTGTCATATAGAGCTACATCTGTCATCTAGAGCTACACCTGTCATCTAGAGCTACATCTGTCACCTAGAGCTACACCTGTCATCTAGAGCTACATCTGTCATCTAGAGCTACATCTGTCATCTAGAGCTACACCTGTCATATAGAGCTACACCTGTCATCTAGAGCTACATCTGTCATATAGAGCTACACCTGTCATATAGAGCTACATCTGTCATATAGAGCTACATCTGTCATCTAGAGCTACATCTGTCACCTAGAGCTACATCTGTCACCTAGAGCTACACCTGTCATCTAGAGCTACATCTGTCATATAGAGCTACATCTGTCATCTAGAGCTACACCTGTCATCTAGAGCTACATCTGTCATCTAGAGCTACACCTGTCATATAGAGCTACATCTGTCATCTAGAGCTACATCTGTCATCTAGAGCTACATCTGTCATATAGAGCTACATCTGTCATATAGAGCTACATCTGTCATCTAGAGCTACATCTGTCATATAGAGCTACATCTGTCATCTAGAGCTACATCTGTCATATAGAGCTACATCTGTCATCTAGAGCTACACCTGTCATCTAGAGCTACATCTGTCATATAGAGCTACATCTGTCATATAGAGCTACATCTGTCATCTAGAGCTACACCTGTCATCTAGAGCTACATCTGTCATCTAGAGCTACACCTGTCATATAGAGCTACATCTGTCATCTAGAGCTACATCTGTCATCTAGAGCTACATCTGTCATATAGAGCTACATCTGTCATATAGAGCTACATCTGTCATCTAGAGCTACATCTGTCATATAGAGCTACATCTGTCATCTAGAGCTACATCTGTCATATAGAGCTACATCTGTCATCTAGAGCTACATCTGTCATCTAGAGCTACATCTGTCATCTAGAGCTACAATCTGTCACTCTAGAGCTACATCTGTCACCTAGAGCTACATCTGTCATCTAGAGCTACATCTGTCACCTAGAGCTACATCTGTCACCTAGAGCTACATCTGTCATCTAGAGCTACATCCTGTCATCTAGAGCTACATCTGTCATATAGAGCTACATCTGTCATCTAGAGCTACATCTGTCACTAGAGCTACATCTGTCATCCTAGAGCTACATCTGTCATCTAGAGCTACATCTGTCATCTAGAGCTACATCTGTCATCTAGAGCTACATCTGTCATCTAGAGCTACATCTGTCATCTAGAGCTACATCTGTCATCTAGAGCTACATCTGTCACCTAGAGCTACATCTGTCATCCTAGAGCTACATCTGTCATCTAGAGCTACATCTGTCACTAGAGCTACATCTGTCACCTAGAGCTACATCTGTCATCTAGAGCTACACCTGTCATCTAGAGCTACATCTGTCATATAGAGCTACATCTGTCATCTAGAGCTACATCTGTCATCTAGAGCTACATCTGTCATCTAGAGCTACATCTGTCATATAGAGCTACATCTGTCACCTAGAGCTACATCTGTCATCTAGAGCTACATCTGTCACCTAGAGCTACATCTGTCATCTAGAGCTACATCTGTCACCTAGAGCTACATCTGTCACCTAGAGCTACAATCTGTCATCTAGAGCTACACCTGTCATCTAGAGCTACATCTGTCATATAGAGCTACATCTGTCATCTAGAGCTACATCTGTCATCTAGAGCTACATCTGTCATCTAGAGCTACATCTGTCCATATAGAGCTACATCTGTCACCTAGAGCTACATCTGTCATCTAGAGCTACATCTGTCACCTAGAGCTACATCTGTCACCTAGAGCTACATCTGTCATCTAGAGCTACATCTGTCACCTAGAGCTACATCTGTCACCTAGAGCTACATCTGTCATCTAGAGCTACATCTGTCACCTAGAGCTACATCTGTCACCTAGAGCTACATCTGTCATCTAGAGCTACACCTGTCATCTAGAGCTACATCTGTCATATAGAGCTACATCTGTCATCTAGAGCTACATCTGTCATCTAGAGCTACATCTGTCATCTAGAGCTACATCTGTCATATAGAGCTACATCTGTCACCTAGAGCTACATCTGTCATCTAGAGCTACATCTGTCACCTAGAGCTACATCTGTCACCTAGAGCTACATCTGTCATCTAGAGCTACATCTGTCACCTAGAGCTACATCTGTCACCTAGAGCTACATCTGTCATCTAGAGCTACACCTGTCACCTAGAGCTACATCTGTCATCTAGAGCTACATCTGTCATCTAGAGCTACATCTGTCACCTAGAGCTACATCTGTCATATAGAGCTACATCTGTCATATAGAGCTACATCTGTCATATAGAGCTACATCTGTCATATAGAGCTACATCTGTCATCTAGAGCTACATCTGTCACCTAGAGCTACATCTGTCACCTAGAGCTACATCTGTCATCTAGAGCTACATCTGTCATATAGAGCTACATCTGTCATCTAGAGCTACATCTGTCACCTAGAGCTACACCTGTCATCTAGAGCTACATCTGTCATCTAGAGCTACACCTGTCATCTAGAGCTACACCTGTCATCTAGAGCTACATCTGTCACCTAGAGCTACATCTGTCATCTAGAGCTACATCTGTCACCTAGAGCTACATCTGTCATCTAGAGCTACATCTGTCATCTAGAGCTACATCTGTCACCTAGAGCTACATCTGTCACCTAGAGCTACATCTGTCATCTAGAGCTACATCTGTCACCTAGAGCTACATCTGTCATCTAGAGCTACATCTGTCATATAGAGCTACATCTGTCACCTAGAGCTACATCTGTCACCTAGAGCTACATCTGTCACCTAGAGCTACATCTGTCATCTAGAGCTACACCTGTCATCTAGAGCTACATCTGTCACCTAGAGCTACATCTGTCATCTAGAGCTACATCTGTCATCTAGAGCTACATCTGTCACCTAGAGCTACATCTGTCATCTAGAGCTACACCTGTCACCTAGAGCTACATCTGTCACCTAGAGCTACATCTGTCATCTAGAGCTACATCTGTCACCTAGAGCTACATCTGTCATCTAGAGCTACATCTGTCACCTAGAGCAGGGGTTCCCAACCCTTTTCCCAGAGCCCCCCCAAATGACTCCTGTTGGAAGTTGCGCCCCTGGGAAACAGCGGTAATTAAAGTTTCTAAGTCTCAAAAAGCTACTTCTGTCACAAACTGGATGAATGAAGTCTGTTGTTAAGGAGGATGAAAGCGTAACCAAGGAGCACTATGGAGTGACTTTGATGGTTATTGGACTCAGGATGAATTCATTTGGATTCCCGCTGAATGAAGAAATGAAAGGACGGCCCGGAAGTGGAAACAATTCACAAAGGGATGAAACTGTTTAAAACACATGCTCAAAGTAAGCCGGATGTTGTCGATGTGTTTATGTGGATTCAAAAGAGACCGATCTGATCGGAGCAACTGACGAATAATCCATCTGAAGACAATGACATGTTTAAACATGCGCTCATCCAGAACAGCCCGGTTTGGACACTTTACGGCAGAAGAGACATTTCTATAGAAAGAATTATACATTTCTGTCTTCTTATGCCTTTAACTACTAACTTCAATTTTTATTGAAATTAATTAATCAATCATTTTTTATATTTGATTGTAATGTAGAGACAAGGCTTTTAGTGACAATCATGTATTGCTTTACAATTATATGTGAAAAAAAGAACAGAAAAAGAAATATAAATATGATATTTGGCCTCAAATCATCTGCGATCTTTGGCGCCCCCCCTGCGATCTTTGGCGCCACCCCTGCGATCTTTGGCGCCCCCCCTGCGATCTTTGGCGCCCCCCTGCGATCTTTGGCGCCCCCCCTGCGATCTTTGGCGCCCCCCCCTGCGATCTTTGGCGCCCCCCCTGCGATCTTTGGCGCCCCCCCTGCGATCTTTGGCGCCCCCCCTGCGATCTTTGGCGCCCCCCAGGTTGGGTACCACTGATCTAGAGGTACACCTGTCCTATAGAGGTACAGCATATATTATATAAACAGTATAGTACCGCGGGGTGGTCCCCCCGGCTGAAGGCCCGTCTGCAGGGTCTGTTGCTCAGGTTGGACAGACTGATGAACACCTGCAGCTCCTCCATGTTCAGCAGCAGCACGGCAGCCATGGAGGCACTGCCCTGCACCTGGGGGGAGGGGCTTAGTATCACCTGGGGGAGGGGCTTAGTATCACCTGGAGGGAGGGGGAGGGGATTAATAACACCTGGAGGGGCTTAATATCACCTGATTACAGGTAACACTCAGGTGACTCACGTATCCAACATCAGGTCTGTAACAGGTGTACGCTCCCAGAATGCTTTGCAGCGCCTCGTGGTAAGGTCCTCCCTACAAAATAAGAGCATGGTGTCACTTCCTGTGTGTGTGTGTGTGTGTGTGTGTGTGTGTGTGTGTGTGTGTGTGTGTGTGTGTGTGTGTGTGTGTGTGTGTGTGTGTGTGTGTGTGTGTGTGTGTGTGTGTGTGTGTGTGTGTGTGTGTGTGTGTGTGTGTGTGTGTGTGTGTGTGTGTGAGTGAGTGAGTGAGTGAGTGAGTGAGTGAGTGAGTGAGTGAGTGAGTGAGTGAGTGAGTGAGTGAGTGAGTGAGTGAGTGAGTGAGTGAGTGAGTGAGTGAGTGAGTGAGTGAGTGAGTGAGTGACTGAGTGACTGAGTGAGTGTGTGTGCGTGTGTGTGTGTGTGTACCTTCTGGAAGAGGCACAGTGAGGGCAGGGTGGAGCTCACGTCTCGATCCATGACGCTCTGAGCCTCTGCAGACCAGGTGAGCTTCAGGTGAGTCACACACTCAAATATTAAATATTATTTAGGATTTATTTAATATTTACCGTCAGAGAGGCTCCGCCCCCTCGCTCTGCTGACGAAGATCTCGTACAGATCTGAGGAGGAACAGACCATCTCTCAGTAACACGGGGGGGGGGGGGTAGTAACACCTGGAGGTCAGAGGCTGTGTAGAGTACCTGGTGTGATGCTGAGCTCGTTCCCGATGGCCCGGCTCCAGACGCGGCCCCTGACGCTGGGAGGCAGCCCCCCCCACCACAGGTCCAGGGTGCGCCCGCTGGACCTCCTCACACCCAGCGGAGAGAGAGTTAACATGTTTCACAAAGATTGACCCGAGGAGACGACACTCTCTTTCAAGGCTCATTCTGGAAAATACCTTTTTGACCGAATCTTGTTTTATAAAGGAAATAATTGCATTAGAAAAGAAGGATTACAGGTGTTTCTGATTCTTACTCCGTGTCCCAGCGGGGCAGGATGCGCTGGTTCCAGATCAGAGTGTTGCTGCAGACCTGCTCCTCCTGTCTCACCCTCTGCTCCTGCTGCTGTCTGTCCCTCTGCGCCTCCTTCAGCTCTGAGGGACAGACAGCATCAGGGGTGTGTGTGTGTGTGTGAGAGAGAGAGGGACAGACAGGTGTCTCTGTTAACCCCACCCGGGGGAGGTGCAGCTCAGTGAAACAAACCTCTCCTCCTGGCTGCTAACACCATCAGCTCGTACTGCTCTCTGTGGCGCTGCGTCTCCTCAGAGGACTTAGAGGGGAGGTTCCTGCAGAGAGACAGAGACATTAAGGAGAGACAGAGACATTAAGGAGACAGACAGGTACAGAGAGAGACAGAGACATTAAGGAGAGACAGACAGGTACAGAGACATTAAGGAGAGACAGAGACATTAAGGAGAGACAGACAGGTACAGAGACATTAAGGAGAGACAGATACATTAAGGAGAGACAGACAGGTACAGAGACATTAAAGAGAGACAGAGACATTAAGGAGAGACAGAGACATTAAGGAGAGACAGACAGGTACAGAGAGAGACAGAGACATTAAGGAGAGACAGACAGGTACAGAGACATTAAGGAGAGACAGAGACATTAAGGAGAGACAGACAGGTACAGAGACATTAAGGAGAGACAGATACATTAAGGAGAGACAGACAGGTACAGAGACATTAAGGAGAGACAGAGAC